>JAOWBP010051416.1:0-15634 GCA_028571105.1 Tragopan temminckii | reverse complement strand
CGGCGGCGCGGTTGCTGGCGCTGCTGGTGAGTCCCTGCCCGGGGCTGGGCCGGACGGTGGGAGCCGGGAGGGAAGCGCGGGCGCTACGCGGTGCCCCGGGGGCCGTGTGCGGGCGCGGGGCGGGCGCTTCCCGTCGAAGCTTGGCAGCTCTCGGGTTCGCTTCCTGGGAGGGAGGTGAAAGGAAGATCCGAAAGTTGGGAAAAGCGGGAAAGGCGATGAAAACAACGTCTCTGTATCTGGAGATAGGTGGGTTTAGTCGGGGCTCCGGGAGGATCAGGGGAGTTGGTACTGCTGTCATCTTCTTGTTCAGAGTACTGTTAACTGTGTTACCTGTTGGAAGGAGTCGTGCCAGGAGGGAAAATGGATCGTGTGTAACATTTACTGGAAATCTTAGAGAAAATATATGAAACTCTTCCAAATACAAAGTACATGGGTTTTCCCGTTCCATACCCTCAACCTTCAGACCTTTTCTCCTATGGAATAGCTTTCCATGCTAGAAGCAAGTTCCGAATGTACGGAGACCAAAGAAAGCTTGGGTTTGGTTCGGGCTGGTGTTTTCTGGCCGTTTCTAGCAACTCCCCAAGAAGCTTTCCTTGATATCAGAGGCATTACTGAGCAGCTCACTCTCCCTGCCTGGTGAAACGCCTGTGAAGTTGGGCAGCCACTGCCCAGGCAGGGTGGAGGCCAGGCCTGGCCGGGAGCAGGGAGCGGGGCAGGATTTCTCATGTTCGAGGTCCCAAAAATCAGGTTGAGTGGAGATCTGTTGCCTTGCAGCTTTAATGCAGGATAGAATATTCCAGGGACTAAAACTGCCCTGCTTGGTTGGTGACAGGAGAGAGAAGAACTGTGGGGTGTTCCCTTTTTGTGTGTGTGTTTTTGTGTGTGGTGGTTTTTAATCAAGACAAACCCATTGTTGTGGGTGAAGGCAGCTGCGTGTGTGAGCATCCAACTGGAGTCACTGATGTCAAAAGGCATGCAAAGAAGACACTGATAATTGCAAAACCCAGAGAACTGACTAAAAGGCAAAGTTTAAAAAAAAAATAATAATCACAATGTACAGTGTACCTTCCACATTAGAAGCCTTGACAACTATAGGTTCTTTCTTTCCTGTTTTTCCTGGAAGCATTTGTTGGTTGACTGTGCTCTTTTTCTACCTGTGATCTATATCTGTAGCATCAGTCGTGAGGATTGTATGGAGGTCCCAGCAGCTTTCCCATCTCTACGTCTGATTTTTCTCTAGGAACATCAGGGTATGCCCAGTGATGGTGCCTGTAGGGTTGGGACCAATATGGGTCATGTCCAGGGCACACACCTGGAACCGTGGCCTTGTCACATAGGTACAGCCAACAAGGGTCATTGTACTATTGTCTTCAAGAGAGGACATGTTAGAAAGTGTTCTGTTTTTGAGTGAGAATGGATTTGAGATTTTTTTTTTTTTCCCATGGATGTTTTCTTAGGGTGTACATCCTTAATATTTGATATTTTAGACAATAGACTGGATATGATAAAGATCAGTACAGAATATTTGGAATCACTATTGTAATGTTACCATCAGTAGCAATTTATTTTCAGAATTCTTTGGAACAATACCGCAAAGCCAACTGTATCCTGTGCTGCATCAAAAGAAGCATGGCCAGCAGGACGAGGGAGGTGATCCTGCCCCCCTACTCTGCACTGGTGAGGCAGCCAGATGTGGAGTGCTCAGTACAAGAGGAGACATGGACCTGCTGGAGCACATCCAGAGGAGGGCCACAAAAATGATGCAAGGGATGGAACACCTCCCTGCAAGGACAGGCTGAGAGAACTGGGACTGTTCAGCCTGGAGGAGAGAAAGCTCTGGGGAGGCTTGAAAGCAGCCTTTCAGTATCTAAAGAGGGTGTATAAGAAAGAAAGAAATATACTCTATAGTGAGGTCTGTTGTGATAGGATAAGGGAAAATGGGATAATGGTTTCAAACCAAATGACAGGAGATTGAGACAGGATATAAGGAAAATACATTTATGATAAGGGTGGAAGAGGTTGCCCAGTAGTGGATGTGGTGGTGCCTCATCCCTGTAGACATTCAAGGACAGGCTCTGAGCAGCCTGATATAGCTGTAGGTGTCCCTGTTTGTTGTAGGGTAGTCCCTTCAAACTCAAATGATTCTATGATTCTGTGAAACAAACAAATAAAACTGACTAGTTTTAGTTTTTCTAGAACTGATTAGTTTTAGGAAAAGCAAAAGTGAGGTGATTTCAAGAAGCCTACTTTCTGTCCCCAAAAACATGCTTCTTTAAAAACAAACAAAAAGACAGTGCTATGGTGGGATATGAAAGCAGATGTGGAACGCCTGAGATCTGTGATTTTATCTATTTGGCTAAAGAGGTGTATTACCTCAGATGCATTCTGATGTATGCATCAGAAGAAATGGAATTATTACAGGAGAGACTAGAGAAAAGCAAAAAAAAAAAAAAAAGTAATATAAATTCAAGAAATCCTAGTTTATCATTCTCATAGTGATACTAAAGAACTGGGATTGTGGGCAAGATGGATGATAAGTTTTCTTATGTGAAAGGTAATTGTCATGAAAAGGGAGTTGTGCTGTTTCCTAGTTATGTTATCTATGTGACAAAGAGAGATTCAGTTTGAGATTAAGACATCTCAGTATAGCTGTTTTGGTGTCAGTTATAGGAAACACATGCAGTGGATGTAGAGTGTGCCTGTTTGATCGGATCAAATTGTGCGTTTGAAGCACATCTCCAGAGTGTGACGGTCTGATTCTTTGAGATTGAAACTGTCCTGAGAGATGTTTTCATCACTGCTGTGGCTGTTTATTCCATGATGTCAGGCTAATTCTAGTCTGAAGTAAAGCCCACAAAGCTTTACTTGGGTACTGTTGTGTTCTCAGCAGCAATGCTGCAATCTCCATCACTAGTTTCTAGAAACAGGTTAAACAGATGTCAGGCAGCACGTGGATGTTACTCATTCTGCCCCAAGGCAGGGAGATGGACTCAGAGATAACCTCCGATGTCCCTTCAGCCCACTTCTGTAAGTGTGCAGGATGTCCACTTGCCAGTGGTCTTCAACACCAAACTGACCAGCACAACATGTGACAAGACCACATTTATAGGCTTGGGTTTCTAGTTTCATAGCAAAGCAAATAGGCGTACACACCTTTTTGCTTACTCATTCGGCATCTTCACAATACAAAATGAAGCTGTGTGTTCAAAATCTGTCTCTTCAGTCACTTCCTTCACAAGACACAAGCACACATTTGCGCAAGAGCAACCTTGTACTCTCTATACATGTCAATCACTCCCTCTTTTTCCTCTGCCACCTCACCTATTCCAGCTGCTTTCCTGCACTATTTCATTCCATTTTTATTACTTCAGCCTTCAAGTTTTCTGACTAATTTTCTGTAACAATCCAGTTGTCTTTTGCCAATGCCTTCCCAGTTCTTTGTCGTCAATAGATTTCATCACTAGATAGACGTCTGAGTTCTTGTGCTGAGGCAGTGATTCACACCAAGTGACAGATAGGGGTTTTCCTACTGAGCCACTTAATAGAAGGCAGCTGTAGTATATTGAAAAAGGGAATTTCAAAATTCAGCACATATAGATTGTGACTTTTTTTTTCCTGAAAAATAATTCAATAAAAATATTTTTCTTAATGTTGAAATTTTAGTGTCTTTCACAAATTTTCAGTTAAATGCAGGATATGTCTATCTTTCGTGTGTATTTTTGCATTTCATAAATAAAATTCCCACCATTAGACTCCTATATTAGATCACTTTAAAATTCTCCACGGATCACTGACTATTATAGATTAAAAAGTAAAAAACCAAAATAATCTTTTTTAGCAAGAAAACAGAATGCTTGAGGCTCTTTTGTAAGACTTTCTATTTCTAATGACTAACGGGATTTTCTCTACTTCCTTGATATGCTCTTCTTTTATCTCAGTCCGCTGAGATATTTGCAAACTTCAGGCTTTAGTTTACACTGTAGTTCTCAGGCTTCTGATACAAGTAAACCTCTCTCCTGATGCCCCTTGTCTCTGTTCATTCTTTGTGAAAGTAAATAAGGATGTTCAAGATGACACTCTGACAGCTGCTTCCTGAAGAATTATAGTTCTTGTTGGAAAACCTTGACTGGAAAACCAGTGTTTCCCTGTTATGCATTATCTTACTGGTATAATCTCATTGATCAGAAAAACAAATTTTAAAAATTCATATGAATATTAAATAAGATTAAGAATATTCATAAGAAAAACTTGATCTAAGATATAAGATCCTGCAGCCCTCACAATGCATTAGGGAACCTCCTGCTTGCTGATTTTTGTCTTCAGGATATACGCACTAGGAAAATTGCTGTTTGAAAAAGTTTTATTGTGCACGTTGAAACCACAGTCTGCTACTTTTCCCAACGTTGTCCACTGCTGTGTTGCATTGTGTGAGAAAGAGAGAATTTTAAAATATTCTATCATGCTGTGATGTAGCAATCAGTGTAAAACAGAAGGGATCAATAGTGAGAGACCAGATAGCAGTTTGAAAACCAGTCAAAGAGAAAATTTAAAGTATTTAACATATTCTCAGTGGCTTGGATGAAGGGATGGAATCCACCCTCAGCAAGCTTGCTGGGTGGAGTGGCTGACACAGCAGAAGGCTGGGCTGCTGTTCAAGGAGACCTGGACAGGCTGGAGAGTTAAGTGGAGAGAAAACATATAATGTTCAACAAAAGCAAGTGTAGAGTCCTCCACCTGGGGAGGAATAACAGGTGGCCAGCAGGTTGAGGGAGCTGTTGCTTCCCCTCTATTCTGCGCTGGTGAGGCCACATTTGGAGTACTGTGTCCAGTTCTGAGCTCCTCAGTTCAAACAGGACAAGGAATTTCTGGAGAGTCCAACGGAGGGCCACAAAGATGATGAGATGCCTGAAGCATCTCCCTTCTGAGAAAAGGCTGAGAGACCTGGGACTGTTCAGCCTGAAGAAGAGAAGGCTGAGAGGGGATCTTGCCGATACCTGTAAATATCAAATGGGTGGGAGTCAAGTGAATGCAGTCGTGCTCCTTTCAGTGACAGAACAAGGGGATAGGGGCACAAACTGGACTGCAGAAAGTGCCAACTGAACGTGAAAAAGAACTTTACTGCAAGGATGACAGAGCACTGGCACAGGATGCCCAGAGAGGTGGTGGAGTCGTCTTCTCTGGAGGTATTTGGAACTTACCTGGATGCCTATCTGTGCAACCTACTGTAGGGAACCTGCTGTGGCTGCTGATTACATGATTTTTAGAGGTCCCTTCCAAGCCCTATGATTCTATGGTTTACTGACTTCAATAGGCAATCACTTCTCTAAGCCTACTTTTCCATAGGATCAATAAAAATCACCTTTGGAGCATCAAGGAATGCAAACACAGGATCTCTGATAATTTGACTGAGACTCCAGTTGCTTGCAGTTAACAAGAGGCACTTAACTGCAGTGTCTGAGGGCATGCATAGCTATCCTGGGCTCTTAGTGGATAAACAAATGTGCTGCTAAAGCAACACTGAATTAATAGTAATAGTTAACATAACTTTCATTACAGATCTGTCTCAGTTGTGGAAATGGACTCCATTGGAAGGTAAGAGATAACGCTTTTCTTCATCAGTACCTAAAGAAGGGCCTTCTGAAAAAAAAACAAGCATCAAAGACATGCTTTATTTAACTTGATAAGTATCTCAAGTTCTACTGTTTTCTGAACAATGAAATCTGTATAACAGGTAACAAAATGAAAGCACAAATGTAAGAAAAGGACCAATCCTACATCCATCAAAAGAGTGACATTCAACTTCAAGAAACTTTAGCAAAAATGTTACGTTTGTAAATATCTTTTTTTAACTCTCCATAAATGAAGTCAACTGCTATGATATAGTGTTTGTTGTGGATCTGGAAACCAGCAGGACAGGAGGAGGAAGGACAGGAGTCAGCAGGAATGAGGGGTACCTGGGCAAGGATAGCTGAGACAGTGAATGGGTTGCTTATTGCATGTATCCTGTATTACAGAAGAAGGTAAGTGTTAGTCAGTATTGATGAGATGTTAAACAGCATAATAAGGCAGAAGTAGTTATTTATAGCAGTATCAATGGCAAACTTCATTCCACATCTGGTGACAAGCACTTACATCTGCCAGAACAGGTGTATTTTCACCATACCCTGGTCATGTGAATGTGCCTGTGTATTTAAACCTTGTGTTTGCACATCTGTCTTGATTAAAAGATTACTGTAGTTTTTCATTTCAAACAACTTCAGGAATGTGTAGTTTTAAATTGTGCTTCAGAAGGCTAGTGCTGCTCTGTTTTCAGAATTACTAACTATTAAAAGAGTGCACAGCCTCCTTGGAAGAAAATAAGTGGTAAGGTCAGCATGTGGTTTTGTGCAAGCAGAATGCCCAGGTTATGGCCTATGCTATTCAGAAGCCTGGACTAGCACAGCAATAAAGCACTTTATCTTAAGTGACTAGATGTTATGCTGACATTCAGCCTTGTTTTTTTCACAGATTTACAATCAAAGTGGCAGGAATGGCACATTAACTCATCCCAACAGCCTTGTCAGACAGAAGCGAGAATGGACAGTCCCTCCTGCTTTCATAAGGGAAGAGGAAGACAATTCCTATAGGAATCCAATTGCTAGAGTAAGCCCTGAAAAGAGTTAAATACAGAATACATGGAGATGAAAATATAAAATAAAGATGTAGCTGCCCTAACCACAGACACAGATGTTTCTTTAATTTTAATGAACTTTTGCATACTAGTAGTAGATTGGCACATTTCCTTCAGTTTTCATCTTAAGATGAGTTACTCTTGAAGCCTGGTTTGGCTGAGTCTTTCATCTTTTCCCAGTCAACAATTTTCATAATACTTTCGGAAATGCAGTGTTTTTGAATTTTTTTCACTCTACCACCCAATCAGAGTTGCTCAGTTCTGGTTCAAGTTGGCTAGCAGCTCCCAAAACTGCTGGTGGTGATTGGACAGAAAGGTGTACATGGAGCAGTCAGACTCTTCCTTGGACTTGTATGCTATCCAACTTTCTTTGTCCAAGTAGTCAGAGTTTTCTTCTCCCACAGACCTCTCTGTTTTGTGGTTCCCAGTATTGCACTGTCCATCACATTCCTAATCTCCCTTGGACTAGATCTTCAAAGAGACCATGTAACTTTTTCTTCTGCTTTCATCTCAACATCTACACACTGTAAACAGTGTAGGAAAACTGTATTTAATACTGATTTTTGTTTGTTCATTATGAAAATAGCTAAAAGGTTTATGTGATTTTAAATGTGGTTTTATTTACCAATTACTATTTACTCTATCATGTTCCTCCTAGATACATTCTGATTTTGAAGACACAGGGATAGTGGTAACTTATACTATATCTGGTCAAGGAGTTACAGAACCCCCTTATGGACTTTTTGTTATCAATGGGAAGACCGGAGACTTGAACATCACAGGAAGGGTTGACAGAGAAAAGACTCCAGTGCTATTTGTAAGTTGAATAGTAACTTTACCCTTATAAATGCTCTTCTTTCCTTTTTTAATAAAAAATATTTATTATTTCAATAGGTTTTAATGTTTCTGGACATTTATGTATGTGTGTGTGTATGTGTATATATACAGTATATATAACTGCTAATAGTTTTATATATAATGTTGCTATATATTTTATATTTTGTGTATGTGCTCACATATATGTATTACAGTCACTCATTTTCTTATTGTTTCTGCCTGAATCATTTCAGTTGCGAGGTCATGCTCTAGATAGGACCGGAGCAAAACTGGAAGAGCCAATAGACCTCCCAGTTAGAGTTCTAGATATAAATGACAATCCTCCAGTGTTTTCACATGAAGTTTTTGTTGGTTCAATTGAAGAATTAAGTGAAACAGGTAACATTTTATATTTTTTTTAATTTACCTTTTCTGAATGTATTCAAGGACAGAAGAATGAATACAGCCATTGCAGCAGCATATCTGTAGTAACAATAGTGCATTATCTTGCTTGTGTAGGACAGGTTATCCAAGTTTGAATGCATGTTTTTATTCAGGGCTGAGTTGTGCAGTGTGATGAAGGGAAAGTATGCACATAAAGGCAACAGAGAACAAGACTTTCTCTTATGCCAACTTTGTTTTTGGGTCAGAGCTGCCACTAAGCCAGGGAGTCCTTAAGTAGACACTGCGTGGGGAATTCCATCCATCTTCTGGCCTAGCAATTCCAGCCTATTTTGGAGCCATTCACCTCTGCTGTATTTTAAAGTTCTCCTTTATTTAATAGTCTGGAGAAGCACTTTGATGTTAAGAGTATGCAACCATCAC
Organism: Tragopan temminckii; assembly: GCA_028571105.1. Classification (NCBI taxonomy): domain Eukaryota; kingdom Metazoa; phylum Chordata; class Aves; order Galliformes; family Phasianidae; genus Tragopan; species Tragopan temminckii. The sequence goes on along the minus strand of JAOWBP010051416.1, from coordinate 7,323 downwards.
CCAAACGTCAGAGAACAAGCTATTAGCAATTTTCCTATTAATGACAGTAAACATAAGAACAGATCTGGGAGCAATAAACTATTTCCCAGAGTAAAACATCCTAATAAATACCTGATATCATGTTCATTTCAATGCCGTGGCAATCTGAACATAGAAATTACTGACCATCCATTTTTGTGAGGTATTGAATTCCCCCAGCTGCCTGTCAGTCAGTAGCAGCCATATGGTAACTGTCTCTCTTCTTGAATTCCAGCTGATGCTCAAACCCAAGTAATGGTGCTGGGCACTAAGGTTGGCCCTTTCCAAGTACAATATCCTGTGTCACGCATATAAGGGGCTTGCAGCATGGGTGCCACCACTGATTTTGAATCAAGCTGTTGGAGGGCATCAATCTGTAAAGAGCAGTTGTTGTATTGACGTTCATGTACAAAAGTTGTTCTGCTTCCTTTAGAATGATGTATGAGGGAAATGCAATTTACTGTCTAAATCAAGTTTCCATCTTCTTTATACAATATCTAAAGTTTTCTGTCAGAATTCTTGCGAGAGTTCAACTCATTGGATAGCTGTGATGAGTTGAATTCTACAACCTTCAGATCTGTGTTGATATGCAGGGTTTTTTTTGAGCTTTTAACATAAATTGGATTTCAAGAATTCTTTTTCAGCTCAATTAAATATGCCAGAGGTAGGGGCACCAGAAAACTGCGCACTGCATCTGGCAGCACTCTTACCTGTAACATTACATTAAAAATACTTGCCAGTGCATGGCAGCATAACCAAGTATTGTATTTTGCTTTTTTTTTTCAGGTACAATTGTAATGAGATTAAATGCAACGGATGCAGATGAAGCAAATAACCTGAATTCCAAAATTGCATTCAAGATCATTTCCCAAAGCCCTAGTTCTGCATTCAGTGTGAATAAAGATACTGGCGAGGTTCAAGTTGCAGCAATAAGCCTTGACAGAGAGGTAAAAAAAAAAAAAAAAAGTATCTGCATTCTTCTGGTACCTGTTGTCACTTCTATCCTTCCTTCATCCCTTCATCCCAGTTGGGTTTAAAGGACCATTCCTTGTCTGTCTGATGTATGTTTTCCAGTGGCTTTGGGAGGGGATGAGGTAAAGCTTACTTTTACCCTGTCTCCTCCCTCTCACAATGCCAGTTGGCTGCTGTTGTTTCCTGTCCCTTCTGTGCAGCTGGGCAGCAGTTACATGACACGGGGGTATCATTTCTTTGCTGATGTACCCAGGTCACCCCCTGTAAAGCTGCTAGTTGAATCTAGACTTTTTAGATTGCTGTACAAATCAGGATAAGGAATGGTGCTGCTGTGTAAGTGTTGAAAGCCAGATATTATCAGCAGCTTTCCTTATGCTTGCATGTATTTTCACTGACCAGCAGATGGTGATCTTTATATTAGCTCTTAGCAGCTGTGGACACTATCCCTGTATCTTGCTCTGTCTTAATATTGTTAATATTGGTATTGCTGTGCCCTGTCCGTGGCTACTGAAATTTTTCCATTTTCCATTAGAGCACAGCCTAACTCTTTGGGAGGAAAATGCAAAACTCCCAAGCCCTTTTCTAAGGCTCAGCTTTACTCCAGTAGAAAGAGCTATGTGTAAGATTTAATAGTAGAGAGAAAATGAGTTTTGATTGGCCATTACTTAAGAGGTTTTGACAAAATAAGACACAGATAATACAGTAAGGCAACAAAAATTTAGGCTAGTTGAAGCACTTCTTTCTTTTTTCTTAATTATGACAGACACAAAGTAGCTATTCTTTGGTGGTGGAAGGGAAGGACCGAGGTGGTGCAGCAGATGGGAATAGTGCAACATGCTCTTTAGAAATCAAGATTCTGGATGTCAATGACAATCTTCCTGTGCTTGAAAGTTCTGCAGTAAGTACATTTACCATGATATTTGGTGTGTTCGTACGCTTGCTGATACCCCATTGCTTAAGAAAACCTTATGCAGATTTTCTTGTACTGATGAAATGGGGTGGATTGAGGCATCTTTTTACATTTAAATCTTTTTATCCTTGCAGTTTGAAGGAAGCGTTGAAGAAAACAGAGCAAATGTGGAAATTATGAGAATAAAAGTATTTGATAAAGATGAAGAGTTTTCTGATAACTGGTTGGCAAACTTTTCTTTTGTCTCTGGTAATGAAGGTGGCTATTTTCGTATAGTAACAGATAACAGAACAAATGAAGGAATTTTGACTCTTGTGAAGGTTAGTATATTCTTTGGAGTCTTTAGAGTAATTGATTCCCTTAATAGAGATTGATGTACAAATTATTTATAGTTAGTAAATAAGCTATAAATGTACGTGGTGGATGCTCCTCTCCTTTTTTGGTGGTGTATTCAGTAATTCTGTACAAAATAATAATTTTGTCCACCACGTTCTGTGTGGTGGCAGTATGTATCCAGTGGAACAGAAATCCCCAGATCTTTCTTGTTGTTGGGCAGCAGTGCTAGTAGCACGTATGCTGTAACCTTTCCCACATTTTTGCTCTCCTTGCTTGTCTCAGTTTATTCATTTGCCACGGCCACAGATAACTGCATGCAGCACCTATTCAATGAGCCATGGCTACAGACTATTTATATTGTGAATTTCCATGGAGCTTTCACTCTTCTTTAGTGACAGTGAAGATGCATAGTATGCTAAGTTTTATTTTTCTTCTATTCTGGTTTCCTTATCTGAAACTTGGAAATTATTAGAAATAAAATAATAATAATTTAAAAAAAAAAAAAGGCATTACTAAGTAATCAAATTGTTTAAAAAAAATGGAAGAGTAGAATAATTCTGAGTAGGGATTCACTGAAGGCAAATGCAAAATATTTGTGTAGGACTCATTGCACATAACTTAAATTAATAATATAAGGTAATACCAGTGGTGCCATCCATGCAAAAACAAGGAGTAATCTTCTTAATGTACTCTTCAAGAGGTGTTTTGAATTGAGAGTAACATGCTGAACTATAGTTCTTTCCACTGTAGCATCCTCCATCAGCATTATTTAAATATTAAACATCTGGATGTTGTCTCAGTATCGAGTACCATCAAATTCTGAGGGATTTCTTGTTTGTTTTTGATTGCTCTAGGAGCTAAATTATGAAGAAATGAAAAGCCTAAACCTGGGCATCGTTGTTACAAACAAAGCAGAATTTCACAAGTCCATTAAAAGCAGCTATAAAGCACAAACAATTCCGATCAGAATTAATGTGATTGATGTGCGGGAAGGCCCTGTATTCCCCGGTGGCACAAAAATTATTGAAGCAAGTGAGAGCGTGCGAGTAGGGCAGGTCATTGGACAGTATCAAGCCATTGATGAAGACACTGGAAAAGCAGCAATGCACATTAAGTAAGAATCTTTTTATATCCCTCGTAACTGAGCATGTCAGAAACTACATTTTACTGTAAAAATGTGTGTATTGACCTGAAATAATTTCATAGGCAATCTGTTCTCTCCTACACATAATTCACGACTAGAAGAACACCATTACTATCAATATTCTATTAGGCAGAAAATGACTGACTTGAAAATATTATTTGTTTTCTGCTAAATGATGAGTGCTTGTGCTGAAATTGTCCATATTTGCATGCAGAATCATCAGGAGGGAGTATGTAGAAACACACAGAAATTGAACAAAAAAAAGATGTTTGGGTAGATAAGCCTGCATATGCATTCATGTGGCTGTTTTTAGCTTTTGAATTGTAGCTCATCAGCTAAAACACTGTTGAACTGTGGTGGCATTTAAGTGGTGTGAACTGACAGAGGTACAAACCTAATCCTGGGTCCCTTTCTCTGTGCCTGTTATACAGCCTTCCTTTCCAGGGGGCTGCTGCTCACCCATGGCTGGGAGGAGGGTCAGGGGAAGGGGAGCATCGTGGCCAGCAGCACGCTGCCTCTCGAGTGGAACAAGCGTTCTTGTTTCACTTGATAACGCTGCCACACCTATGTCCTGGCTGCCTTGAGAGGAAAAAGCTGGTTTCAACATCTAGGATAGGTTTATAATCTAAGGTTAATAGTTGAAAGCAATTACAGTGGCAGCAGCATCAGAGTTTTGCCTGCACAAACAAAGAGTAGGCATAGTATGAAGCTGTTTTTTCTCCTGGTGGTTGTTTTGATCTTATAAATAGGTGATATTTTTACTTTTTTAATGTGATTTTCATCAGATATATCAAAGGAAGAGACCCAGCAAACTGGATCACGATAAATTCAAATACGGGTGAAATCCAACTTGCTAAAAACCTCGATTACGAATCACGTTATGTAGTAAATGGTACCTACACTTTTACCATGTTGGGTGTAACTACTGGTAAGTTTAGAAAGTTCTGTTTCTGCATTACTGGATCAGGTGTCTTTTGTTAATTTCCTGGTTTTTTTGTTTTTTTTTTTTTTTTTTTTGTTGTTGTTGTTCGTTTGTTTGTTTTTATTTTTAAGGGTTTAGTTTGTATTTCTATAACTACAGTTGGCTTAACCTCCCTACCTTCAACTGCCTAAAATTTAGGTGCCCAGTGCACTTTCCAGTAGCCTCTGTGTTTGGAGGAGGGACAAAGGCAACTCTGTGGAATGGGATGAACCTTGGACTGGGTTCCCAGGATGCCTGTTTCTCTTTGACTGTGTGGAGGTGAACTTTTAAAACAAGTTTTGTGAAGACATAGGTGGAAATTGTCAGTATCTCACTATGATAATCAGATTTCAAAGTCCTAAATTTTCTGGAAAGCTTAGTTGGAAAGAATCTCTGAATTTCTTATATATCTAGTTAGAATTCTTTGTAACCTGCTTATTACTGTGTAACTATGCACAATAAATACATTTTTACATTAAGGTAGTAAAACAACTTGCCTTCGGAAGAACTTTGTCAACACAGTCATTGACATTAGGAATGAAACATTGCTCCCATAAACTCATTTCAGAAGTGTTTTTGTTTGGGAAAACGTGGTTTTTTGTTTTTTTTTTTAAGACAAAATTTCTGTACTTGTCAAATGTTAATTTAATTTCTCATATTTTGTAATGTTAGATCTTCCTACGAAAACAGTCACTGGCACCGTTGTTATTCAAGTTCAAGATGAGAATGATAACTGCCCATTTATTGAGAACCCCGTACAGACTGTGTGTTCAGATGCAAATTTTGTGGATGTTACAGCTAATGATATAGATAGTTACCCAAACAGTGCTCCCTACAGCTTTTCTGTCATTGATGAGCCAGAAGGAACAGCAAAAAAGTGGAAAATTGCATCCACAAATGGTAAGAAAAAATATTTTGAATTACTTTCAGTTCTGTGGAGTTCTACAGGAGTGTAGTACTTTGCTAATTCCAATAATTCAGCTTGACTGATTCAGGCAAAAAATAATTCATATATGTAATCACATGTGAAGACACATTGCTTGTGTTCTGATGCCTTCCCTCTATCAGCTATAAAAATAATCATGTTCTGGGGCCTGTTGCCTTCCCTCAACTGAACCATTTTAGTCTATCTTGATGAGCCAGCTACATGCAGATCATAAATCAAAAATGATCTTAATGAGTATTTCAAAACTGGATTAGCATTTTCTTCTTATATTCACATTCTTATAAACCTGGGAAACACTTGAAGGAAATGCTTCAGGTAGACTGAAGACACCAGAAAATACTTTTTCTTCTCAGAACAATTCTTGTCATTCATAATCCTACAACATAACACTGCAGAGCAATCAGCGTAGTCCTAATCTCAGTTTAGTTCTGAAAAAGGAATCTTGCCTTTCCTCACCCTGCTTGTAGCCAGAGTAGCAGCATTTATAGAGGTTACAGCTTTTCAAAACAGGATGGTATTCACCTTCCTCATCTAGGATCTCTTGGGCGCCTCTTGCCCAGTCCTGTCCTAGACATGGCATGGTAATGTGTCTGCCAGTAGCTTACTACAAGTTAATTTCCTAATGACAGAAATTGATTTTTGTAAATTCAGCCTTTAGCTGACTGGATGAAGTGAAGGTTAGTGCTCTGTAAGCAATCAGGCTATCTTTTGTGATGGTCTCTGCTGGTGCAAAGCTCATCTGTGATTATCTGAGTCTTCAAGAGAGCTGGCCAGTTTGTTACCAGCATAAATTGCCTGATTAAATAAAAAAGCACGTATGCTGCCACAGGTATAAATTTAAGTTGGGTTGCATTGACTGGTCCTAACTGGAGGGAGCTTGTTGGGAGTTTGAGAAGGTTTACTGGAGTTAACTTTCCACTCATTTTGTATTTTTTTTTCTTTTTCATTAACCCCTCCCTTCTGCCTCAGCCACCAGTGTACGGTTGGTTCCCCAGAACCTGAAGGCAGGCAGTACCGAAGTCCCCCTGCTAATACAGGATTTCCAAGGGTTCAGCTGTGCTCAGCCACAGTCCCTGCAACTGTTTGTTTGTACGTGTACTGCTGACGGCGGATGCAAAGATAGAATTACTGGCACTGGGTCAGCGGGTCTGGGACCAGGAGCGATTGCACTAATCATCTTGGCATTTTTGCTTCTGCTGCGTAAGTAATCATTTCATCTTATGTCAGAAGCACCATGAATACGATCCACAAAGCACCAGGGAGTAAACTGTTGTGCTCCCAGGTTTTATCATCTTGATGTACTTTATGTAAACTCCTAGGCTGTGTGCAGTCATGGCAAATCTCCAGTTAGTTTTTGCAATATCAGCATTATACATTCAGAAGCTGTGCATTTTGAAGTTAATACGTACAGCTCATAATATTAGTTTATAATGCCATAAATAATAGGTGGGGAAACACTAAGGAATCCTTTTAGCATTTCCCACACTTCCCTGTGTGAACCCTAGCTCTTCCCACTCAAATCACAGCACTCTCTCAATGTTCTCCCTAATTACAGACCCAGGTCTGGTTCCTTAATCTGAGCAGTACATAATGTAAGACGTCACATTGATAAGACAAGGCAGAAGCTGAAAAATAAGAGGAATACTTGCAGTTAGGGTATGGCCATATATACTAGTATTGTTTTGGAATCATAGAATCATAGAATCCTAGAATGGCCTGAGTTGGAAAGGACCACAGTGATCATCTAGTTTCAACCTCTCTGCTACGTGCAGGGTCGCCAACCACTAGACCAGGATGAAAGGGCAATAATTTGAAAGGACAATAATTCATTCTTTGTTTGTAGTAGTAGCAGTCTAGCTATGAGAAAACAAAGTTAATTCCACAGAAGTATGTTTTCCTTCTGAAATTGAATCATTTGGACTCTTTTCAGTGGTATGTGGAGATAGGACAAGGGGTAATGGCTGAAAACTGCAGCATAGGAAGTTCCGCACAAATGTGCGCAAGAACTTCTTTACGGTGAGGGTGACGGAGCACTG
>JAOWBP010051415.1:0-15640 GCA_028571105.1 Tragopan temminckii | reverse complement strand
CTCTCTGGTGCAGACCCTGTCCCTAATCCCCAGCTGCCCCTCCCTTGACACAGCTCCATGCCGTTTCCTTGGGCCCTGTTGCTGTCACACAGAGCAGAGCTCAGCGTTGCCCTCTGCTCCCTGTGAGGAGCTGCAGCCGCCATGCCATGTCTTGGTCTTTCTTTCTCTTTGCTTTCATTGTCACGTATTTTCTTCAGTCTACTCGGACTAAGATTCAGCACCCTTGTTGATATATATTTTTTATTTTTCTCTCCTTTCATGGAATGTCTGTCTATGCTGATTTCTGCGTGGTATTTTTTTATCCTTAAGCTTTCCCTCTGCCTTTTCTCTCCTTTGAGTTGCTCTCAGGGATCTTCCATCCTTTCTCCATTTTGTTTTTAAAGGGGATGGAGTTTTGCAGCCTGCTCAGCTTTTCAGTACAGACCTCAGAAATGTCTCATTGATAATGGGAGCCTGACTTTAAAACGGTATTTGTAGGAGGCTGCAGTGCCTTGGCATGGTCATGTGGCCAAGGGGAAAACTGTTTTATTCAGTAAAACACAGACTGCAGTCCAGATGTCATTACTGAAGAAATATTTTTCATCTTGATATACATCTATATGTCGCTCTTCACATTTGTATAATTTCCCTCAAGTAATTTCTATGGGAAAAGAAAGATTTTTTCCTCAGTTTCAAGACTTTTCTTGAGAGATGGATGTGTTTTAGAAATTGAAATATTAAATATTTTGGTACTTTTCCGTGTTTGGTTTTTTTTTTCAGTTACAACAGAATTTTTAAAATGTTTTATATTTCGCTTTGTTTTCTCTTCCTCTTTTTTGGCAGCAAAAGGGTAATGGGAAAAATGCTACAGCAGAAAAATAATTCGATAATATTTCAAAAATCCAGAGGTAATATTATGACAATTTTTAAAATGAAACACATTATTTTTGGAAGCAGCAGAGGAAAAATTACTATGAAGTCTTGTAAAATTTGCCCTTTTCACTCTAATAACCGTGTTTTATAGTTCCAAGTTACCAGTAATGCTCAAGACAATACAGTCATTTGGTCTAAAAGAAAACAATTGTCTGAATTTGAGAAGCTGGATCCAAAGCCTGACCTCGTTGCCTTGTAGACTGGCCACACAGAGCACTTGGAATAAGCCCCTAAGTGCAGTCATTTGTGTGATGAGATGTTGCCTTCATTGTCCCAAGCAAAAATTGAAATGGAAAATTGCACTGGTTTAGTATTCCACAAACTAAATCTAAAGGGATGTATGTTTCTCAACAATAAAATCCAGTCCCCTTTGGATACTATGTAAAAATTCAGTTCTAAAATACCTGTGACATTATGTATTTTTCAATTTGTCTTAGATTTTTTCTAAGTTAAAGTCGATCAATCAAATTTCGGTTTTCTTATTCAGACCAGCTCAAGACATGGACGTTGGGTACAATTTATAGGATTCCAATAAAATCCAGATGCTTTTGGAAGACTTTTGGCTTTCACATCTATCTGTCCCTTCCTGCTGCCCACTTACAAAGCTGACCACACTGCAGTTGAAGCACAGCCCTGAAATCTGGTTACAATTCAATGGCCTGAAGTTATCATGAGTGTGTAGTTGGAGGGGGGGGCAGGTGGAAAAGAGGCCAATACAAACAACTGTTCCCCAGTGATGTAAGGGATAGGAAAGTGGCAGAAACTCCCTCAGAACTTTTTGCCTAAGGGCTTTAATTTGCTGCACATAACGTGCATTCACATCAGCTCCCGTAGTCAGGTTTGAATTCACACAGGCAGGTAAAACACGTGGAGATTCGAGGTTTTGCTTGTTCTCAAGCACATTGCTACCTATGAACCATATTTTTAAAATGCATTCTGAGATTTGAGCTAATAATGTGAATGACATTCAGTGAGATTGCCAAATGCTGGTAATTTACTTTCATTTTCACATTAATGTGGGCCCACCTGTGATGAATTGGAAACTAAATAAGCACATCAGTTTTAATTAGATATTTCAGAGACTGGATGTAGTTAAACAGCAGCATTCATTCTTATTTATTAAAGAGCCACAGAGACGACTGCATTCTTTGCAGAGTTCCCCCTCCTTCCCTCTCACCTCCTCCCCTCTTACTGGAATATTTTAGAGGAGATGAGCTTAACCAGGGGACTCCCATGGGGTTAATAGCATAGTCATTGCAGCATTGCCTGAGCTTGATACTTTTCCAAATTGTACAGGAATTAAGACTCTAAATATTGTTTTATTCTGCAATGGAAACCAAACAAAAACCCGAACAATTGAAATAGACTCATTGTTTTGCCTATGACAACTAGAAGTGACTTTCTATGGACAATTGTGGGCTCATCCCACTGCACTGGAGGGATCCATCTCCAGTGAACAGAGGCAGTTGGAGTACCTGCTGGAAGCACTTCCACCTCTGGAGGGAAGGGGCTGTAAGGAGGATGGAAATGCTTAGTGCTGTGTTGGAGGGGTGAGGCGAGCTGCCTGGCAAATGCTTTTTTCCTCCTGGGACAAGCAGTGACAGGGAAATCTGCCTCTTGCCATCCTGTACAGACTCAGTTTTCCCCCTGGTGAGTCAGCAGTGAGGCTGAAAGGCAGTTTCATACTGTTGAATGCTTGGTGTTTGTGTTGGGGCTACCAGTAAGCAGTTGTTGTTTTCTGTTTCAGTAGACAGTCATTTGCTGCAACAACAACACTGCGAGGGATTTGTGTTTATTTGCTGTTCAAGTGTGTGCAGAGATTTTCTCTGCCCTGATTCCACTTTTCCTTCCAGTGTTTTGCAGTCCCACTCTCCTCTCCAAGCCAGTTTTCAGTAGAAACCTGAGGTTTGAGCTGCTGCTGTATTGCAGCCTTGCAAGAAGGAAAAGGAATGAGGTTAATCTTAAGCTTTAAAAAAAATTTCTGCAGTGTCTTTATAGATTGAATGTCAGCTTTAAGACAAGTCTACGCAGTTACATATGTGAATAATATATCTATAATATATATGACATATGATATATAATAAATATATAATATATAGAATATCTGATATGTTATATACAATAATATATAGCCATACCTATTTATAGAGCTATTAATTTCTGGTTAACAGCCACAGCAGAAGGAGGTGTAACATTGCAGGAGTGAATTTTGAACTGTAGCCTTTGGCACACCTCTAACTCTCATCCTCATTTTTTCTCTGCGTGGTGAGAAACATGGAACTGCTGTCAGGAGAGCAGTTGGTATTGGTAAAGCCAATGTTCTGACTTAAAACCAGCTTTGTGTTTTTACTACCTCCTCCTCTGTTTTCATCATTGGTATTTTAGAAGGAAGGACAAACAAGTCACAGACAGGGAAGATGTAGTGCTAGCGACAAACAGTCTTATGTGGAGCCAGATAGAACATGTATGAACACCTTGGAAATATTTGCCCAAGTCATGGCTTGTTGCACTGATGTTTTAGCCTACCAGCCAAGAAATGTTTTTTGTGCATTTTACAAATAAATGAGCTGCTTGGAGGCAGCGCAGGAAATATCAGGGAGAGCCTGAAGGTGAATTCATATCTAATTTGGATTTCAAGTAGTTTTTTTTAAAAATGTGTGTGCTTTTAAGCAAAAGTAGTTAGCATTTAAGTTCAAGACAAACAGTCCAGGCTGCCCCTGCTCTCTGAGTGTAGCATATGGCATTATCTCAGCATGTACCTGTGCCTGAGTGGTCTGGGAAAGAGTATTGGGAGAAGATGCTCACAGGCTTTCCTTCCCCGAATCTGCTGTGAAGAGGGGGAAACAGTCCTCTAAATAGACATAACCTACTGAAAATAAAGTTGTGCTGACAGCTTCACAAAGCCAAACGCATTGCTTCAAGCATACTCCAAAGCATTTAAAGACAATCATATTTTGATGAAAATGCTTCGTGTAGTAGCTTTAAAGAAACAGATGAGATGCACTAAATGAACACAGATATAACATGTAAAATAAATTTCAGCCAATATCAGGTCATGCCTGGTTTGGGACAGCCTCCCAGCTCCTAAATCAAGCAGAGCTTCACGAGAGAGATGAGCTGGAGCCGAACTGTGAAGGCTGAAGACAATGGAGAAGGATGTGAGTTCCCCTCCAGTGTGTTGAGTACTGTGTTCAGTTCTGGGCCCTCTCACTACAGGTAAAACATTGAGGCCCTGGAGTATGTTCAGAGAAGGGCAATGAGGCTTGTGAGGGGTCTGGAGGACAAGTCTTGTGAGGAGCTGCTGAGGGAACTGGGATTGTTTAGCTGGAAGAAGAGGAGACTCAGGGAAGGACTCTCTCTCTACAACTAACTGAAAGGAGATTGCGGTGAGGTGGGGGTCAGCCTCTTCTCACAAGAGAGGGTATGGCCTCAAGTTGCACTAGGGGAGCCTCGGGTTGGATACTGGAAAAACTTCTTAGAAGCAGTGGTAATTCATTGGAACAGGCCTCCCAGGCAGGTGGTGGAGTCACCATCCCTGGAGGTGTTCAAGAAATGTGTAGATGTGGCGCTGAGGGACATGGGTTAGTGGGCATGGTGGAGATGGCTTGGTGGTTGGACTGGACGAGCTTAGAGGTCTTTTCCAACCTTCATGATTCTATATGATTCTATGATTCTGTGATTCTGTGATTCTATGATTCGAATTGCCTATTTTTTCTTTTTCTTTTTTTTTCATTTTGTTCTCTCCAGAACACAATAGCAGCTCCTGATTTCTCAAACAAACTTCTCTGCTGCCAATTTTTTGCATTTTTCAGGCATGCTGCTACAGTTTGGAAGCAGCTGTTTTGCAATGAGCTTGCACTCCTCGTCTCAAACTTTGCACCATCTAAATCTGGGACTTTATTAACTTTCCATTAACTGACCTAAATTGCAGGTGGCGTCTGGCCTGCCCCTTTGCAGTTTTTAAAGAAGGCAGATTTACTGCTGAATGCCCCACTTAAACAGATTTTCTGTAACATAAAGAGATTATTAAGGACTTATTGATAGAGCTCTCATAAAAATGGCTAAATGAGGGAAAATGAGGCAGACTTAACTTCTTAATCGTGCAGAAGAGTACCTTGGTTTCTAGATTATCTGAATCATTCATCAGATCCTCTGCGAAATGTGACTTTTCTTACAACCTGTGGCACCCTTTTAATTTGGGGGTAGTGTACAAAAACAGTGCAAGGAGAAATAAAGGCAGCTCCAGCAGCAACAAGCAGAGTGGTTCAAGCTTGCTGTGCGTGCTGATGGCTTGACTGCATAGCCATTTAACAGAAGGCAAAGAGAAATCCCAGTGTTCTCCCTTTTCCTGAACTTGAGGCATAGGGATGAGGAATAATACTCAGCTGCCAAAAAGGGAGAAAATATTTAAAGCCAAATCTGTAATGCCCCTTAAATCTTGTGTACAGCTACTACATGGAAATGCTGGACAGCAAGGCACTAGCAAGTGCAATGCTGTGAAAATACTAAGGAATCAATGGGTATTCTGTGATTCAGGTGAAATGTTATTCAGAAAGGCAGACTTACAAGGATAGAGATTGTCTGAAACGTGTGTGTGAGAAGAAGGGGTTAAATTTTCTAGGCAGACATTGACTCATCATATCATAACAAAACCTGCTAGAGCTGGTTAATGATGTGTCTGATACTTCAGCAAGTGACATAATGTTGAAATTTGGAATCAAAGCTGTCAGGAAATCGCTCCTTGCTCAAACACAAGATATTCATGATGAAAACCTGTTGTAATCTCCCTCTCCTGAGCCATTATACTGAAGGGATGAGGGGGAGTATTGCCTCGTGACATTTCTTTCTGATCCTTCTTGAAGTGCTGCAGCTTTTCAGAGAAGTTTCTAGGCATGGTTTTCTCTGCTGATTGCTAATATGATACGGCAGTCCTTCAAAGGAGCAGAACACATAGGGCTGCAGCTTTGGGGCTTATTTATGCAATCAGCAACTAAGAATTTTTTTTCCCCTGCTAAATAGCTCAACATACAAATACTGAACTTAAGGACACAGTTCTTTCAGTGTTGTGTTCTGAGTTTGTCTCTCTCCGGGCCAGCTGCTATGCTTTGGGATAGTGTGGTGTAATGTCTGTTGTCTCCAGAAGGGCAAATTGCAAGTGCTCTATATGTATCAGTGTCTGCTGATCAACTCTGTCAATGAACTGCTGAAATAGGAGTGCTAAAGGGAGGAATTTGTACTTATACCAGAGAACAACAAATTAAGGTACTAAGTGTGCCAAGTAAGTGTGCCAAATTCCCACCTGTGATGTGAAAAGAGGTAGGTGTCAGGGAGAGGAAGCCATGAGATTGACTCCCAGACTTCTTTGGATCAACAAAGCTCATCAGCTTTCCTTAATTTTCTTTTGTTCCAAGATCAATTTAATACTTATCAATTTAATACACAAAGGGTAAATGTGCAAGCTTGAGATGGAAACCACTCTCTCTAGTTTGAGGGCTGAGTTAGTAGCTGTAGTACATTTATGTTGAGAAATTAAGGTGAATGGATTTGTGTCTCTATTCCTCCACTGGGCACTGCCATAGTTAAATGGGGGATGTCTGTTGCACTCACTAATCATTTCCAGAGCTGTCACTCGTGGTTCTGGGGTGAGAGTGTAGTGTCCTGCAGGCACCGCAGCACTGTGGACTTGGGGCTCCTACTGCATATGTGAGCAATTGAGCTGTAATTACTATCATAATTAAGGATTGGTCTGACCACATTCAGACTTTGGGAATATTTCAACAGTGCTCAAGGTGAGATGACTGCTTAAGCCTGGATCACAAGTGTGATGTTCACATTCTGGTCCTTTGGATGTGATTACATTTAAGGGGCCTCTTCAGACCTTCTCATTCTGCAGTGTTTTCTGCTCACATCCCAGGGTGTCTCCTTTCTTGGGCTGTTGCTTCTCATGTTCTTTCTGCACTGGTGTTTGGCTGTTCCCCCTAAGCCATTCACTGTGGGATGCTATTGATAGAGGCTTTGGTCTCCCTCTCCCACAGAAGCAAAGTGATCTGCTGGATCAACTTGCTGCACTGAATTGCCCTACAATCATAGGATGTTTACACATGATAGTTGGCTGTGAGAACTTAAAAGAAAATGGGGGCAGAATATGTGCACAAGGAAGGATTATCTTTCCAGAGGTAGCTTGCATTTAGCCGAATTACAGACTACTGCCAAACTGGCCAAATGATCCCTGGTGACAATTGATTTTCTTTCCTTGCAGCCTAAGGACATAGTTGGACACCTCTCAGCCCTGCTGCAGCCATCCCATCTGCTGCTTGTAAGGAGCATCAGCTGCTGAGGGAGCAGCCACCTACTGGTTAGCAGCAGTGAGGCAGTCAGGTGTGGCTGGTAAACCCTGCAGCTGGCCAAAGTCCAAGCTGCTGGTGGGTGGATGAGCCACAGTTCCTGGTACCCAGGGATCCAACCCTATATGCTCCAAGGAATGCTGTCCCCATATTGTGCTGTATGAAGCTCCAGGGCCACCACTGTCATGTGAGTGGTCAGGAGGGACTTTTGGAGTGGGAATTACGCTGGTCAGTCAGCTTGTTCCTCAACTCAGGCTTGCAGGAGTAGAGTGTTGGTGACTGAGTGCATCCCTGGAAAAAGACTGTGGTGCACTTTAATTCAACAAATACCTCTCTCAGATTCTTAGAACAGCTTTGGGTATATAAAGCTCCTTCAGCAAGTTCATATCCTGCATAAATATTGTGCAGTTAGCTTCTCCCTCGTGTACAGAAGTATGACAGTGTGATGCCATGTTGACAGTTAATGTAGCACAGAAGGAGTAAGCAGATTTCAAACAAGACCAGGAAGAGCACCCCGGTTTTGTTCAAGTTGGCGTCTGGGTATTTTATGATTCCTGTGCCTGTGCGTAAAAAGTCTCCTGTGAAAGAGATGTATGTTATTTTCTGGCTATCTTAAATGTCAAAATGAATTTTAGTTTGAAGTGTTTCATATCAAAAATAAATGCCTGTTCTCTCTGCAGAAGTATATCATATTTTAGTGCCCATTGCTCTCAGGTTTTCAATTAGAACTTTGAATCACATTCCTGATTAGTAACAAGCAATCAATCATAATTAATTAGTTAAAATGTTCAACCGTTAAAATCATTACCATTAATTAAAATAATTATCTCTATTTTGGCTGCACTTCATTGCCATTTCAGGGAAATGTGTTGCTTAACTCTACCTTTTGCACTCAGTGTGGGATTGTGGTGACTGAAATGCACATTAGGGGTGGGGACATGACTTTCAAAAAGCTGGCTTTCGTGGTGCAGCTTTAGTTAGCTTTAAATAAACATACGTACATCAAATCTTAGATGTTTAGTAAAATTACTTCTTCTAAGCTTAAGAATATCACTGATAGGTGAAGAGATACACTGTCAGGAATGTTGGTTCTGTTTTGAAGAATTTATTCTTTACAAATATAGGCATCATAACTCCTTAATAAATAAAACACACCGTTTATGTTTTTGAGGTACCGTGTTGGATATTCTCATTCTCAGATGGAGACCACTTTTGTAAGGTTATGTAGGTCGCTCTGAAAGTAATGCCTCCTATATATTTCCATGGAAACTGCAACAGATACAAAAAGCAGTATTTGATAGAACAAATTCTCATCTACAAAACACTATTTTTCATATAGCAACCACCATTAGTTATGCATTTTCACCACCAAGAGCCTGCATGCTATGCTGTATGGGAACTGCTGAGTCACGGCCTGAACCTCTGATCGATCACCTGAGGCAAGCAGTGAGTCAGCCACGGGAGCACAGGTGAAGGCAATTCATCTGTGCTGCTGGAAGGGGTGGAGCCTGACTCCACCTCTCCTAGACCCATTTAAGAGCTGACTACCAGTGGGGAAAGATCTCTTCTGGAGATTTTCTCTGCTGGAGATTTGTAGTGAGCCCAGGATACAGGTGAGCATCCTGTCTTTTTTGCTCTGGTATAATAACAGTATAGCCTAGCTCTCTGGTATTTATAACATCTGTACATTCATTGATTGTATACATACCCATAAAAATCTGCACCAGTGGAGGAGATCCACTATCACTACAGCTGAAACACACCACCCACTGCCTCACTGTGCTCACATGTGCTGTTTGTTTTCAACATTCAGCAAGTGTTGATGAATGTCAATGGGTGCCATTTTTTCTGCACAGAGGGGTTCAGTAATACACCTTTGCTTCATATGTACTTCCATGTCAAACACCATTATGTCAGATTGCCCCTCTGCTGCCAGCTGTCACATGGCAACATCATGATACTGGTGAGGAAGTTCAACCTCTACTGCTGTACCACGAACATCTGTCTCTGGTGTTGTGGGACAACATAATAAAATAGGAAGCATTACTTTTGGAGCAGACCTTGTGTATGCTGAGAAAAGTAACTTTTCATCAAACACTGAAGAATAAGATGGAGTTCTGCTCCTGCTGAAAGAATGTATTTGATACAGGAAGGGAAGGGTAGGGGCACATTTATGAAAAGGAATTAAGCTCCATGAGAGACACACAGACTCACCAGGCACGGAATCCCAAACTGTTGTCCCTTAAGCTGTTCCTTGTTGTCATCAAATATTTTCAAGCCCTGCTGTGTTACCCAGAAAGCCATTAGTTCTTGGGTTTGGTATCAGCCAAGAGACAACAGAAAGCTGGGTGCTTAATCCAAGTGTGTGCTTTTGTCAGGTACACATCTTAATGCGCAGGATAAACCTTTCCAGTTAAAGGCAAATTAACTGTAATGTTATTTTCCCCAATTTTTTTGTCTGCCTTTTAAATGACTATTTGAAAACTAGCTGTCCATTTTAGACGTTATGAAAAATGGCTGAATAAAGAGCTATTTCAGCATAGCTGGGTATGAGCAGTACATTTGTCACTGGGGGTATGGTGAATCTCTAAACTGCAGTACCTCCAAATACAGTAGTCCAGTGTACACCCAGCAGTGACTGCAGTGTCAGGGGTGGTGGGGGGAGACCTGGGGCAGCAGCTAGAAATGGATGGGGAACTCACAAGTGAGCAGGGGAAGAAGAGTATTTACAGCTTCTTGTGGCTGTAAACTGACTGCAAGGCTTTTTGCTACTGTAGTGTGTGCTTAAATCCCAAGCAACCCAGGAGAGTTTTTATTCTCTTAGCTGCTATTTGACCCTTTGAGCAAAAATATGAATCAACCTCCCTGCTCACGTGTGGTCAGCCAGATCAGGCTTGTCCAGGCCTGTGCCCAGTTGGGTTCTGAACACCTCTGGGGATGGGGACTCTACAGCCTCACTAGCCTCTGATCCCTACAGCAAAGAAGTTTCTTCTTATATTTAAGTAGAATTTACTGTATTTCGATTGGTGTTCATTACCTCTTACCATGTCACTGGGTATCTTTCAGAAGTGTCTGGCTATGTCTTCTTTATCCTCCCTTCAGAATATTTTTCCTCCTGTTATTCCTTCTCTGATTTCTCCATGCTTCACTTGGTTAAGAATTCCTGTACTTATAAGAATGGCCAGCACACACTTGGGTCACTTTGTCTGAAATGCAGCTTTAATTTCCCAGAACTGTGATTCAGATAGCTGTTCACTGCAAGATCTCCCTGAGTCCACCTGGGACCTTCTGCTGTGTAGCTGTTCCTTAAATTGGTGTAATATCACCTTACTTGCTTGACACTGCTACAAAGATGACAGGCACAAATGTGCCCTTTGAAGAATCTTTTTTATGTGGAAGGTGGGTGATGTCTACCTAAGGCACATGAATCGAAATGAGGACACTTGAGTTCGGCTCTCTGTCACAGATATTCTGTATGACCTGAGATGTCTCGGTAGTACCTGACCAAAAGCCTGCTGGGAGTCTTTTCATTTGCTTTAATGGGCTTTGAATTAGGTGCTTAACTTTCTCAGACTGTCTGACCAATTTATACAAAGGAGCTGGTGTTATTTGCCTATTTCATTGGGCTGTCACAAAGTGAAATACACTACCACAAAGTATTTTGGGATCATTGAGTAGAGTGTGCTATTCAAGTGCAAAGCATTATATAAACCTTTAAAAGCATTAATAAAAGTGATAGCGTTTCCTTAAACTATGATTTCTTCTCACCTTTATATTTCCTGTCATTTCATGTTTCTCTAAGGAATACGGCATCATCTGAAGCATGCAGGGTCCAGTCTACTGTCATCTGTCAGTGGCCTATTCCACAGGATGGTATGAAGGAAGAGACAGACTGCTTTTATTAAGTTGAATTTAAAGTTTTGTGAATTTAAGCTTTCAGACACTAGGTTGTAGGGGTCTCTCTCAGTTTGTTGTGGGCTCATAACTTCAGTCATGCAGCTGAATGTGACTTGATGTCAGACAGTGAGTAGGGAAAAGTTTCACCATTTGATGCTATTTTATAGAAGTGATCTAATAAACAGGAGGTTCTGTTCATTTAGTTAAGCAAATACACAAATTTCCCTTTCAGAGAATCTGAAGTAAAATAACGACTCAGTCTGTGTCTGGATAAATATGATATAGAAAACAAACAAACAAGCATTAATTAAATTGCATTGAAAATAATGCTGTAAATGCAGTGGATTTCACATCTATACGTTTTTCTTTCCTTTTGCCTTGCATGTTTATAATAGATAACTTTTTTTAAAAAGTCATAATCATCTTGTGAACATTTTCTTCCCTTTTTGTCTGGAACAGAAGGCAGTTATAAAATGGAACAGCATCTTTTTTCGATACATAACATCTGACTAAAACCAAGTGTACCTCCTTTAGGCACCAATCTGACATAATTTCTGATCACCAAATAAAAGCTATGTAATATTCAGCTATTTATACTTGTTAAAACATCAATTAAATCTGAAGCAAAGGTCTAAATTGTGCCACGTTCAGCCAGTACTGGGTGATCTCCTTTTGGTCTGACTTCCCTGATCCCAGGTTGCAAACTTCAGGCAGGAGAAAAGGGATGAAGAAGATGGTGGCATTCACTTATTTTGGAGCAGCCATCAGTTAAACTTTCAGTTCAGTGCAGGATGTAAACTTGCACCAGAGACTAGAACACCCAGGCATTTTGTGAAACCAGATATTTCTTGCTCTGTTTTAATTTCATAAAGATTTCGCAACTTGAGCAGAAGTGGCAAAACTAAATACCTCATCACCACTTACAGCTTCTGTTCAAGTGAAAAACAATTTCTTTAGTTTTTAATGAAATAACTCTCAATATCTTTGTGGTTCTTAATATCCTTCTGAAGTTCATTATTTACTTCCCCTGCTGACCTTTATGCATTCAGTATCTTGAATACTATCATTATAAATCATGGCGTTGCCAAAAAGCATTATTATTTTATAATCCTGATTGAAGGACCTGATATGCTGGCAGTAATGAAGAAAGCTACTTGAAGAATGCAAGAACTTGCTAATCAGATTGTTAATTGAGTACGTGAGCTTCACATAATACAAAGGCAAACTGTGAAGGTGACAATGATTGCCAGACTTCATCTGTTGAGTTGGAATTAACGATGAACAAAATCAAGATCCCTTTGTGGTTGATTCTTGTCCAGCTGCAGCCAACTATAAAAGACCCATCAAAGAAATCAACTCATTAGTTGGTAATTCTGTACAACTTCAAAAAGAAATTCTTAACCCCTCATCAGTCTTTCTCTGACAAGCCCTTAAAAGCCGTGTTAAAACAAAACAAAAAACATTAGTTGCTTCATCAACTCAAAGAAA
The DNA here is from genome assembly GCA_028571105.1 of Tragopan temminckii. NCBI lineage: Eukaryota > Metazoa > Chordata > Aves > Galliformes > Phasianidae > Tragopan > Tragopan temminckii. The sequence goes on along the minus strand of JAOWBP010051415.1, from coordinate 2,999 downwards.
TGGCCTGCAGAAACGTGGTACAAACTGAGGCTTTTAAAAACAAATCTATCCATAGGTGGAACAGTCAAACGGCAAATATATTGTGACATGCACGATCTCCCCCAGTCACCCATGTCACACAGTGTCAATAGCCTGTCTGTTTCACAGAAAAAAATACCCTCACTATTAAATAATTTTGATATTGTAACAAAAACTGACAAAAACCAGTGAATTCAGACACAAGGCTGCCACTACATCCTTATTGTGCTGTCATTTCATCTGTAACTCTCCCTATTAGGAGAAGTTGCTAAACCAAGGGTGAATTAAAGATTATGGCTGTACTAAATTGGAAAATAACGTGTTTCCAGGGCAAGGCTTTGTAGGGCTTGAACTGTTGATTCAGTTCTCTTGTTGTCACTATATGCGTATACTTAACATTCCATTTACCTCGGTGGAACTAGTGTGTAAAAGGATTGTGTGATTATGAATATGTATGAGTTTGTTAATGGAATTTCTATTATTACAAATTTAAGACTTTGTATGTTTAATTTTGTTTGCACATAACATCTTAGGAAAAAGTAGAAATTACAGAAAAATAAATAATGAAGGGGAAAAATCCCAAAGATACTATTTTGAGCATCAGTTAAATATGTGTTCAATAATTGACCGCAATTTTAGAATTTTATTCTTCTCCTTTTCCCCAGTTATGATTTGTCTTCAAAATCAATATTTTGCGGTAGATATAACACGGTGGGTTTTTGTTTGTTTGTTTGTTGCATTTTTAAAAAATTCAGATAAAAGCTGAGCGTTTAGAAGGTTTGCTTGTTTTTGAAAGGCAGACCAGTATAATTGAAGATGAACACTCTGTAAAGTATCTCACCTGTATTCTTCTGGGGTGAGTCCAATATTGTTTAGAGGAAATCTGACGGAAGATGAAAGCAAGAAATTCATTTCTCTGCTAGCAGCTGCAGGTCAGGATTCAGAGTACAACTCACATCTGAATTCTGACTGTAGAAAACTTTTGTACCTCCAGGAACCAATGCAAGTGAGGAAAATACTCCTCCTAATATTGTTCTCTGTGGAATGTGAGAAGATGTGAAATTTATCAGTTTTTTTTGTTTTTTTTTAAAGAATTCAAGCAGGAGAAGAACCCTATTTTCCTCCCTATTTGCTAGCTGCTAAGATGTACCTGTGCCTCTACATGCTGGAGTCTTCATGACTGCTATTGCAGAGGCAACACTGCTAGGAACTTCTGCTTAGTAAAAGCAATTGATAAAAAGTTTGATAAAAATCTGTTTTGTGTGGCACTTTAAATCCTGCTTTTATAATGCTTTTAAATCCTGCTTTTCATGAACCTTGTACAAGCCCTCTGAAACATGGCTTCACTACTTGCAAGTTTGTATGGAATGAAGGAAGAGTCTTTTGTCTTCCCATTCAGGGCATAAATCTGACTTTTAGTTTAAAGTTCAGAAACATGCTTGACTAAAATCTCTATTGCAGTGGTTGGAGGCTTCTTTGTAAGAGAATAATGTTATTCCTGTTCTGTGACTAATTACAGCTTATGTGAATATATTGGCTGAAAAGAGCGGGCAACTGTGATTATTTCTCTGTGGTTAAGTTTGAAAGTTTTGAAATAAAATGTCTCTGGTTTATCCTTGGAGATCAGCCTTAAGACTAAGCACCAGGGAACTCTGGAGCTTCACAAAGGTTTTCAGACCTATCTGTCTGTCTCTCAGTGCTCCAACACCTTGTGATGAGGTAGGCCAATACCTTTATCTCTAGGACCTATTTTACCATTTGGCCAGTTCTGACTCTTGGTGAGCCAGGCCAGTGCATTTATCTCCAGAATCCATGTTAGCATTCAGCTAGTTCTGACTCCTTTCCTTATTAGGCCTGTGCCAAACACAGGGAAAAAGTGGTAATATTGAGAGACAACTGGAATGCAATTTGAATGGGAAGAAAATAGGTGGGTGGGCACCCATTGGTGCAAGCAGAACATTTTCTGCTGCAATGTGTTCCTTGCTGCTGAATTCACAATTCATGAACATGTCCTATAATTAACATGTTGTCATTATCAATAAATGCTACAAATCAAGACCGGGGAGGATTGGCAAAATTGTTGCGACTCATGTGAGGGCCGTCCCAGTCAAACCGACTCCTACAATGCTGCGCAGCTGATGGGAGCCAAAGAAAAGACACCAGAAGTTGGCATTCTGGGTGTGAGCCTTTCTCTCCTGCAGCCCCGCGGTTTTGTCTGGCTTTCGTTCAAGCCATGTTGGCATATGCTGTCTCTTAGCAACTGTGAGCCGGCTGCTCCAAGATGTCCGGTGGTGACGTGCTGCTTGGCCACCCAGCCTGGGTGGTGGTGGTGATGGCAGTGGCCAACATGGTGGAGTCCTTCCTTGGCTCTCCAGAGCCTCAGATCATCATTGTGCTACCTCCCCACTGCCTTCATGCCATGCTGCGGAAAGCCAGGATCTGGGCAACTAAAAACTGGCATTAGTATGTCTGTTTGAGGCCACCACCTCTATAGGAATGGAGATGTAAACTGTTCTAACGTGCTGGGAGATGTCCTCAGCACAGCTGTTCCTTTCCTCTGTTAAAGGCTGTCCTCATGCTACTGCTTGTCAAGGTGGGCTCTGCTCTGTGGCAGTAAGCACATACACATTTTCCCCATTGTGAAATACACATGGGGCTCTTTGGAAACTATGTGCATTAGTTTATATTCTGCTTTTGTGAACACAACTTGGGATTCAAAATGAAAATAATCCCAATGTAAATTTAGTTGGATGTTGGAAATGACCCTCTGTTTCTCAGGGAAACAGGCTTTGTCATCATAGCGGATAGCCCCTCTTAATGGCTGGAAAGGTACAGGTCAGAAAATGAAACAATAGCATCATTGCTCAGCTGGCTGCTCCTGCCTGATGATGACTGGCCCTGGAGCGTGTCCAGAGAAGGGCAACGAAACTGGTGAGGGGTCTGGAGCACAAGTCTTATGAGGAGCGGCTGAGGGAGCTGGG
>JAOWBP010051414.1:0-15640 GCA_028571105.1 Tragopan temminckii | reverse complement strand
CGGGAGCACAGGTGAAGGCAATTCACCTGTGCTGCCAGAAGGGGTGGAGCCTGACTCCACCTCTCCCAGACCCATTTTAGAGCTGACTACCAGTAGGAAAGGATCTCTTCTGGAGATCCTCTCTGCTGGAGTTTTGTAGTGAGCCCAGGATATGGGTGAGCATCCTATCTTTTCTGCTCTCGTATAATAACAGCATAGCCTAGCTCTCTGGTATTTATAACATCTGTACATTCATTGATTGTACACATGTGTCATGCTTTCCTGGCATTTGCTAAAGTATGACTATGGAAGATGAGCCAGGGTGCTTGTTGAGAGCTGAAGTGCAAAGCATCCTGGGATAGCTTTCATGCTGTGATGATTGAGATGGAGGATGGATATGACTCATTTGCCCCAACTGATTCAAAGCTTTCCCAGAATAGAATCTGCACTAGCTGGTCTGAAAAACAGGGGATATTTCTAGGTCACTTTTTGAAAGATATGGAAATGTAGATCTAATGAAAAAATATGCAAGTTTTTCCCTTACCCTCTCCCAAGGCTAGATCTGTTTTGCTTGATGTACAAGGCCATGTAAAGTAATTGTGGCTAAGAGACTTATTCCACAAAGCTTATTGGTTTCTACAGACAAATCTCTTGAAACATCTTAGTCTCCACAAATCAGACAATCTTTGAGACTTTTTGCCTTTAGGTTATAGTCCCATGCAATCTAGAAATCTCAGTTCTGTTTAGGGGAGGTTCTGAAGCAAAACACAGTAATTCACTCTGGAGTTAACAGAGGTAATTTTAACTCCCTTAGTTGAAGTGAAACCACTTCAGATTTAAACAGATACAAATGAAATAAAAATCAGATCTTAAGTAATTAATCTACAGAATCATAGAATCATGAAATAATTGAGGTTGGCAGGGACCTCTGGATCCATGTGGTCCAACTCCTGCTCCAACAGGGATATGCAGAGCAGGATGCTGAGGACCATGTCCAGGTGGCTTTTGAAGATCTCCAAGGAGAGGACTCCATAGCCAGTGCTCTAGCCACACTAAAGTAGTGTTTCTATGATCCAACAGATAATAAATATATAAAAATAAATACATTAAAAACTGAAAAAGCTCAGCCATGCCTACTGTGCAGTAAGATAGATTAAATAACTTGCCACTGCATCTAGCATTACATAAATAGAAAGACACGGTATGAGTGGAAGGACAAGTTTTCTAGTGTTCTTTGAAATAGCATATTATGTCTTCTCATAAGGAAGCTTGCTCTGATCTATCAGCTTCACGTTCTCACCTCCTAGTTCTGAAGGCATTACATGAAATATATCGCAACGTAAAATCCAAATAATTACTGAGTTTGTTTTTAAAAAATCCATCTTTGTTCAGCTCTTAGTCACAGATCATCCACTGTCATGCTTTATAATCCATACTGTTATTATTTTACAGTGAAGTAAATTAATTAATGGTAATAAAGAAAAAAATCAATAATTCTTGTAGTGATAATATAAGATCTAACCTTTAAGGACTATCTTAAAAGAGGATACTATTCTTTGTTGTGCGTATGATATAACCATGAATTTCAGCTTTTGTGTCCAAATCAATCTAAATGGAACATGTGTACAATACCAAATACATCAGACATGAATTTCCCTACATACAGTAGTAAGGTTTCACTGAAGGCAAAATCAGCAGATGGCAGGGAACAAGTGAAGCTCCCTCTTTGTGAAATGACAAGAACTGGAAAAAGTGAGAAGGCTTACTTGCCTTTGACATATTCTTCATAAAATAATGTTTTAATTTCACCAGAACATCTGTGGACTAGGAATATACTGTTGCAAGATAAGAAGCCAAATGGATTCCCCAAATACAGAACAAAGATTCTCTCTCAGTGAACTCTCTTTTTTTGATCCACTAGCACAATACTTTAGTCCCTTTATGCTGACCTACAGGAGCACTGGAAATAGATCAAATGGACTGAAACGTCATAAAGAGGGTTTCAAACTAAATATAGCATTCAAAAATTCCTTGCAAAGAAAGATCTTTTCTGTTGATCAGTAGATGGCAAGCTTGCTACACCTAACTTTCAGAAAGTGTTCTGTTAACATTTACAGTACAAGTGTTGTGCTGTATTATTATTTCTGATATCTATAAATTCATCATATTTGATTTATTACATAAATGACATGAATGATTGCTGTATAAGAAGCTCTATATAGATGATATACACTTAAAAATACTCAACTGTAATAAATTTTAGTATGTGCTCACTTCTTTCATGTAGTTTTCATCTTAAATTACTTTATCTTACCTTACTACATGCTTTGATTCTTTAAGATTTTTATTTTTATTTGCAAAAACAGCTGCTTTATTAGTGTTAGCTTATTTGTTAGTGTGTGTATAGTTTCTTTATCCTAGCCTTTGTCTTCCTGTCCTTGACCACAGCTCTTTATAGGTATTGCAGCAGACACCTAATAATCAGAATTGTCTTTAGTACTTGCAAAAGTAAGCCACAACATAGCAATACTAAGATCTTTAGTTTACTATAAATCAACAATTATTCCTTGATGTTCTTGGCATCTATTTTTTTCTAATAGCATAATAATAATATTTATCTGTCAGAGATGGTTAGGTCATATTAATATATCTAACAAGACAGAAGTAAGTAAAATACACAGTATTAATACAAGGAAATGCAAAAAAAAAAAAAAAAAATCTTTTTTTTTTGGTTAATGCAGTCTGAGACTGAGCTACCATAGCTCCATATTTTTTTTAAGTATATAATCATAGATTCATAGAATCACAAGGTTGGAAAGGACCTACAAGATTATCTAGTCCAACCATTCTCCCATTACCTTTGCTACTACAAGCTACTAAATAGTGGTATCTTGTTGTATCCAGCTACTAGTATCTCCTCAAAAAGACAGGCGTTGCTGACATATCTAATTTCTGTTCCTCAAAATTGGGCAAACACTGCATAAGACCTTTTATTTTAATATGAAATATTGAATATTGAACTGAAAAACAGGCATGTACAAGGACAACTGAAAAATAATAAAAAAAAAACACATGAAAACTAGTTTGAAAATCCACAAGATCTGAACATAAAAGACAGTTCACAATAAAGAGCTCCTAGTTACAGCTTGTTAATATGCCTTCGAGAAGATCACTGCAGGTGTGAAATAGTTTGCTTTTTTTTTAGTGTATTATAGAATAAATGTCTCTGGTATTGTAGCTGTAGTACAGCAGTAATCAGTGTATCAGAGAGAAATTGTCACTTCTATTGAGGGGTTGGAAATAAAATGGCTTCAGTGACCTTTTGAGAGTCTTTCTTGTTACTTTCATGTTACTCTTCTCCACTGAAATGGGATTCTGTAACTTGTCTTTTTTTAATGTAAAATGTTTAGGAACAGAACTTTAGAGACTTTGTTTTTCCACCAGTATAGTCATTTTAACAACAATCTATTTCATCCCTCTTTTACTTATAAAATGCAAACACTTAATAGTGAAATTCCAAAGATGCCATACGAATAATTTTCACAACAAACATTTTTTGTTTTCAAAGCCATCTGTTAAAAATACTTCTTATAAAAGTCATGATGATCATTATACTATACTGATTTTTTTAAAGAATCCTTTCTAAGAAGAACATTATGTAAAATAAGAAAATTTGCAGACATGCACACAAACACATGGAGCCCCTTAGATGAAAACCTGTCTAATTCTACCTAGATTTTCAGTTTCTTATTATACATTAGGTTCACTGGAGAAAAAAAAAATCACTGATTAGTTTATGCTTGTTTAGTTCCAGTAATTTTTGTGTAGCTCCAGATTTCTTCTGACCCATGTAAATCATAAAAGCTATTGTATAACACAATTAAACAAGACTGGGAAATGTTTCATAGGGCAGATTTAGAAAAAAAAATAATCCTTTACAGACATAGTTTTGAATTTTTGTTGCTATAGTAACAACACATTTCTTCTTTGCTGTACATTTCTTTACAGTATACTCAGAGCTCTATGTGACAAAACAACAATTTTATAGTCTGCAATTTAGTCTCAAGAAGATTTTCCCCCTCTAGGAGAACATGATTAGACTTGTACTTACAGAGCTTCTAAAAGTTTGGGGTCTGTCAGCACTTTGGACTTAATTCCAGGAGTTTATGACCTACTTAGAAAACTTCTTTTTGGAAGGAATCGTAGCATAGTTTTCTCCTCCTGAAAATAATCTATAGCATTTTTAATCAAAATTTTAAAAATCCATTTCACAGCTGAATTTATAAAGAAATTAAAAAACAGTAGACTAAAATAGTGACTTCTGATATCAGTTGTGCTGTTTCAAAATTTATTTTTTAGCGTGTCTGTGAACATGATAAAAAGCTATTGGTGTGAACAAGAATCACAGTGCTAATGAAATAAAGACAATGATGTAACTGTGTGTAACTGGTAAAAGCAATACCTTTCTCTGACCCTCACAAATCTTTTCAAATCTTCATGTACACATTAGAACACCTATTTGTGTAACAATGGCAACATTATATATCAATATATTTCATACTACATGAATCTGTTAAGAGTTTAAGATTTGTTTTTGAAGGCAAATCAGGCATTTCATTCTTTCACAGTTAATTAGACTCTCAATTCTCACTCAAAATAATGAGATTTAAATGTTAAAATATATATCAGACCCTGGGCCAAAAATACACATAAATGCTAAACAATATACACAAAGAATTGAAATTTCCACTGACAGCTACAAAAACCTGTGATCTCACCTGGTTTGATGGCTCTGTATGTCTAACCAGTTGTCTATCTACATCACTAAGGGTACATACAGCTCTTTTCCAAATCTGATCTAACAGGTCAGTTGATGGTTAACAATTTGACGCCTGAAGGATTTTCTGCAGAAATAAGTTGTTTAAAATTGTTTAAATCCAGAAAATCAAGCTAAATACTTCATGTTCTGGCAGCTGTTCAAAGGCAGTATGATATTTGCAGTTTTGAAGCACAATCACGGGTGCTGAAGTCCTTTGGGATCTAGTCACTAATTACTGCCCAAGTCCCAGGAACAGCCTCTCATTTTTGACAGAGAAGATCAGCATGTCACTACAAGTGGCAGGTTTCCTAGAGTAGTAAAAGTTAACTGAGTACAGCGTGGGTATATCTGGGGTTTGTAAATCACTTCTAAGCACTGGAAAATATACTTTTCATTGTCAATTCTTATTTTCTTTGTAAAGTGATAGGATATGCTTACATAAACAGAGTTACTCTGGCAGTTAATTTTTCAATGTAAGAATGATCTTGTTAAGAGATTTAAGTGTTTCTGAAGAAAACCTCAGGGCCCACAGTCGGCTCGTGTAACACACATTTCTTACTACAGTCTTTTCTTTACCAAGAACAGAGACAGACTTCTTTTTCTGCAGTCTGTTTTTCACGTTATCTGTGAAAATGTTTTTCAATACTCAGCTAAATCCAAGCAATTTCTGGCTGACAGACTTTACACGAAATAACTCTGTTTCCCTGCTTCTATAAGTTGAATGGTAGAATGCAATCTCTACCTCTAAAATCTGGGCTATGGAAAGACTCCTGCCCTGCATTTTTATCGGAAAATAAAACATGATTCTAAACGATGCATCACCTCAAGTGATTACCACTTTTAGCAGGTACTTAATCACACCTGTTGAAGGCTTGTGTGGCAAAACTCTGTTACAAGAAATAATCGTGATATTACTCAGAAATGGCAGGAAAAGATCATTTCTGAACATACATCTTCACAGCCTCATATCAGGTAATTCAGTGAATCCTTCACCTGGATCTTGCACAATAATAACATGTACAGTAGCAGATGTCTTAAACATGTGCAGAGCAAAACACATTAAGAGACAAAAAACTAATAATTTTGAGGTAGGATTTTTTTCTGTATGACATTTCTGCTACTTCTCTCATCAAAAACTTTGTTTCCAATGAGGTTTTATATTTCACATTTCAGTGAAATGAAAAGGGTATAGGAGATACGAGTTTCAAGCTTTGATGCTGTTGTTTGAATCGGAGGCTATTCATTAGTGCCTTACTAATGGTTGTGATGGCTCTGCCTTTGCAGTGGAAAAGGTCATCTTATTATAAAAGCAGCAGGCACAGCATTTTCTGAACAGAGTTGCACGCAGCCAAATCCACCATCAGAGAACTCACCACATTTTTTCAACTGCTGTGGTTTTTTTTGTTTGTTTTTGTTCCTTTTTTTTTAATGAAATCATAACTTTTTTTTCCCCATTATTGTGACAGAAGTTTCAACAAAACACTTACAAACTCTACAGCCTTGTTCCTGTTGAGAACCTCTGATCAGCTCGCTAGAAGAAACATGCAAGAATTTCACAGTAATAAACCTTTAATCTAAATGCTGAAGCACGCTGTCAGGTGCTTAAAATGATTTTAAAATAAAGTAAGTGCTGCTCAGCATCAGTTTAGCAGTTAGTATCTGCTGTGCTTTAGTCAAGCTAAAGGTTAATTAGCATAGCTTGACCCTATCTCGTCCAGGAATCCTCTGAGGTTCTAACGTTCCTGCAGAGGAGAGGAGGATAACTTCTTCCTCCCCATCTTCATGTATAAAATTTGTTGCACTCTTGCAAATTCCAATCCTGCATGAAATCCATCAAAACATAGCTCTTTCTTTGAATTAGCAATTACATATTGAGGCAGATTATGTGAGGAAATCACCAGGCAGTGTAGCATTCAGGAATTGGAGAGATAAATTGATGCATATAATGCAGTGACACAGGCAAACTATCAGTCTTGTCTTAAGTCCTTCCTAGGAGAAGAAGCTTAGGTAGTTTCCAACCTTGAGGAGGCAAATGTCCAAAACATGTGAGATGAGAGAGACTGGACCCTTGTCTCTGCTCAGAGCAGAAGAAGTCCCCCTTTGCTCTTGAAATTCCCCTAACCATCCCCCAAGCATGAACTTCTGGGGACAGGAAAAGGAGTGGGTACGAGCAGTGGTTCAGACATAGGAAGGGACAACTATGTTAAGTTGGCACAAACAAGGACCCAAGTCAGAATTAGTATTAGTTATTAAATATTAGTAACTGTGGATTTCACACTGACAGGCACTGAAGCACCCTTTGTCACTCTGACAGTCTCTCTGTGAATGTTTGCAGCTGGCCAGGGGCACATGTGTGGGACAGGAAGAAGCTACTGGGTCTGATAATGTCAGAGGACTACTATCCATTCCTACTCTTTCAATTTGGAACACAGAGGGCTGTAACAAGAAAATTACAAAATACTGAAAGAAAATTTATGTCCCTTGGGAAGGGATCAGGAGTACAGGAAGTGTTTTCCTTGGTCCTCCTGGTTGGAGACTGGGATTCAGGTAGTGGGAGAAGATGGGATCAGTTGAATGAATGACTGAATGGATGGTGTCACACTCAGGGTTTTGGGTTCTATGATCTAGAATGCACTGGGCATGAAAGACTGGGTGTGTTGACATCTGATGGGACACAACTGACCAGGAGGGACAGCACTTCACTTTTTTAAACTTCATGATGTTCTCCTGGGACCACTGCTCAAACCTGACTAGGTCTCCCTGGATAGCACTGTATGGGAACTGCTGAATCATGGCCTGAACCTCTGATTGATCACCTGGGGTGAGCAATGAGTCAGCCACGGGAGCACAGGTGAAGGCAATTCACCTGTGCTGCCAGAAGGGGTGGAGCCTGACTCCACCTCTCCTAGACCCATTTAAGAGCTGACTACCAGTGGGGAAGGATCTCTCTGGGAGATTCTTTCTGCTGGAGTTTCGTACTGAGCCCAGGATGTGGGTGAGCATCCTATCTCTTTTGCTCTCGTATAATAACCGCATAGCCTAGCTCTCTGGTGTTTCTAACATCTGTACATTCATTGATTGTACAGGCACCCAGTCCCTCAGGCATGTTGACTACACCACACAGATTGGTATAATTGACAAACTTCATCAAAGCCCAGTCCACTCAATCTCACTATCAGTGTCACTGATGAACATGTTGAAGAACTTCAGTCCCTTCAGTCCCCATACAGGATGGAGACCAAGTTTTTTCATAGAAAAAGATGGTGATAAGATAGGGAGGAATGGTTTTAAAATAAAAGAAGGGAGATTTAGTTAGGTGTTAGGAAGAAATATTTTACTTAGAGTAAGGTGAGGCACTGGAACAGGTTGTCCATAGAAATTGTGAATGCTTCATCCCTGGAAGCCAGGTCAGATGGGGCCCTGGGCAGCCTGGTCTAGTGGGTGGCAACTCTGCCTATGGCAGAAGGTTATAACTAGATGATCTTTAAGATTCCTTCCAATCCAAGGCATTTTCTGATTCTATCCTATGTCACTTAAGTTATGTAGAAATTTTCTTAATATTCTTGATTCAGTATCTCCCTTTATTCCTCTCACTGATTCTTTTCCTCTTTGTCTGTGTATGTGTTTCATTAAGAAATTGAATTGGTTGAAAAAGAACTCTAAAAAATAAACACTAAGCCAGTCACAGAAAACCAAAAGGTGAAAGGAAGGAAGGTATTTTTTCCCATTCCCATAAGATATCTTGGTTATTGGTTGATCTCATAAGGCTGTTCTGCTCTGGAAAGTGATTAAAATAAGCATCTTGGATTCTCTGTCAGAGATTTCTTTCAGCATTACATTTGCTCAGCATTCTTTTATTTCATTATTTACCTTTTTTTTTTTTTTTTTTTTTTTTCCAACGTGTCACTTTCAGTAACTACATTGCCATTATGTCTTGTAGAGGCAATTCAAGGTTTTGCTTGGTCACAGATTAACACCTGCAGTGGAAATTTTGTAGTCTAAAGGGTAGCCTTCTTTGCAGTAGTCTCTTTATAGGGCAGTCTCACTGGAGGCTGATATCAATAGCTAGGCTGCATAAATGCACATGAGGTCACCATTTAGCCTGGAGGACCTCAAACTCTAGTTTAACACACGAATAGCATAAATCAGAAATCACCAAATAATATTACACTGTTACAAAACCTTAGTAAGAAGAAAGACTCTGGTCTTATATGCTTGACAGCTGGTACAAGAAGAAAAGAACCTGACCCCAGGCTATGTTTGTTGAAATGACAGTTAGGAAAAAAAGAAGCCTGCTTTTATAGGATAGGAGAATGATAATAAACTGTAAATCAGATCATCTAGCAATCTTTTCTGAGTAAAACTCTTAATCTTTAAAGTCACTCTCAGGAACTGTCTGTTTCACTCACCTGTAGCTAAGGGAATAACCTTCTCTCACTCATCCAGTGCATTCCAGACTGTAGCACAGCTACTAGAATTATACTGTTTTACTTCAAGGAGAGACTCTCATATTTATTAGTGATGAATGCATCCCAATCTTCCAAAAAGGTTCTGCGAAAAAGGTTGGACAGTCAAGGGCCCAAATAAAATGCCTCTACACAAATGTGTACATATACAGCACAGCAATCACACAGGAGGAGCTAGTAGTCACTGTCCATATGGAAAACTGTGAATCACGGAAACTTGACGGGATGAATCACACAACTGTAGTGCTGCAGTTAATGTCCACAAACCATACAGAATGGACAGGCAGTGTATGAAAGGTGGAGGAGTTCCCATCTATGCAAACAATGGGATTGATTGCATGGAGCCTTCTTCGTAGAACAGCAGTGCGTAGGTTGACAGCATGGGTAAAAAATGTAGACTAGGTCATCACAGGAAGCTTCATGGTTGGTGTCTACCACAGGCTTATCAAGAGGAGGATGATGATGTTCTTTTTTTACAGGACGCACCATGCTCACAAGCTCTGACCCAGCTAGATTTCTTCAGTTACCCTGACACCTGTTGGAAAAGCAGCACAACAAACTGCAAGCAGTCCAGGAAACTACTGGAGTGCACTGGGGATAACTTCCTAGAACATGTGATAGAAAGATTAACCAGAGGAGATACGTTACTGGACCAACTGCTCACAAAAATGCAGGAGAACATTCAGAGAGCTCAAGATTGTAGGTAGCCTTGACTACAGTGATCGTATTCTGGTATACTTCTCAGTCTTGCAGAACTCGAAAAGACGAAAAGTAGAGTCAAGTTCATAAATCTCAGGTAAACTTTCAGCTGTTTTGGTTACTAGTGCCTGGGTCCCTTGGAAAGTTGCTCTCAGAGATAAAGGAGTGAATGAATGGGAGACAAAGACATTTTTCTAAGAGCACAAAAGCTCTCAATCTCAAGATGATAGAAGTCAGACAGGGAAGGCAAGAGAACATCTTGGCTAATTCAAGACCTTTAGCCAAAATAAAACACAAAACCAAAACGCATACGCAGTGGAGGCAGGGATATACATTCAGAAAGACCATAGGGATGTGGCTTGAGAGTTCAGAGAGCAGATCAGGAAAGATAAGGCAAAGCTGGAGCTGAATTTGGCAGGAGAGACAAAAAATGACAAGGTAGATTTCTTTAAATACATAGGATAACAAAGGAAGATAAAAGAAACTGTACTCCTGGTCAGAAACTTAGAAAAAGATCATTAGGGAAGAGTTTTCTATTCCTCTATATAAACATCAGTCAGTGCCCTATTTTTGCTGCTGTTTTCTCATAGCACTTTATCCTAATATATAGTAACTCAGTATACAACTGTATTGTGAGAGCAACATAGAAGTACTATAATTAGTATAGTAATCAAAATTCAGTATATTGCAGAAATGGTTGAATGTGTTTTCCATACTATACGTCTTATTCTGTCCTTGTTTCAGCCACCTATTTGAGAAAAACATACAAGTTCCCTCCAAAAGCATTTCTCTCTACAGACTGAAAGATAGAAGGTTTTATAAAAAGTGATCAGTGTTGAAAGTTCAGTGGATATATGGAACTGCTAATTGAATAATATAGTGGTGCAAAACTAGTTAATTTTCTTAATGAATGCTGCATACTGTTTTTCAAAAAGGATCAAACTGGGACCCTTATTTGGAAATTAATTCTAAAGCAAGCAGGAAATACATGTGAAGATATGGTATTGGATTCTTCAAACAGCTTTATGCAAGTCAGAATTTTCACTGGCAAGGAAATTTTTTTGCAGTGAAGGGAAAAGTGATTGCTGGGTTATCTGGTGTGAAGTGTAGTTACAGTGGTGTGCACTTCCATCTTTCACATTTCCTTTCTTTGGTGAGAAAAGGAGAAAATATGACTCTAGTTTTCAATATATTTGCTGAAAATTATTTTAGAAAAAGAAATTCAAATTGTCTAGGTAAGGTATTTCACTGAAATCACAGAAGTGATTTGTCTTCCCTTGGTCCTCTCCTCTCCTTTCCTCTCTCCTCATATAATTAAAACTCATTCAGAATGCACTAAAGGAAAGGAGAATTTTATAAGGCAAAATCTGGTGAAGTTCAAGATTTATGTCAGGAGATGATAATAAGATAACTGACGATAATAAGGTAACTGTATTTTGATGTTTATTCCAGCAACTAATTTTGGAATTTGAACTAGATAAATAGATTGACCAGATAAAGCAACTGAAATACAGATTCTTCTGAAATATAAACATGCCATACAGAAAAGAAGAAAGCTTGTGTTCCTGCTTGTGAATCTGAAGTGCTCCGGAGTAACAGGTAACGAATCTTGCAGCAGAGATTGAGGGATCATTTTTCCTATTACTTTTTCACTGTCCCACTGTTAATATGATGCCTTCAAGTTTATTTTGCATGATAAAAAAAAAAGTTTAGTATTTCTTTCAGATAGTTATTATTATGACTATAACTCAGAGATAGCTTTTTCAATACTTCTTTTGACCTCTATTTCAACATTTGCTCTTAATGCTTTGGCATAAGAATATGAAGCATTCATGTGTCTTAATTCTTATGACACTACTTGTGCAGATGTTCTTTTTCATATTCTTCAGTACAAAATCGTGCAACTCTATTTATTCATCAAACGCCACTGTGTTAGCTGTCAGCATAACTAAAGTGTTAAAAATTATTTAAATGACATAGTTATGTGAGGGCATAGAATGCTCCGTGTACATAGAAATTGCAAAGCCACATATGCTGGAATGAGAACAATTATTTTTGCAAATGAGTGACCTGCAGCAGCTGGAGTATTAGGGAACTAGTAGAAGGACAATACCGTCTTCTAAGCTTCTGTTTACTATATCTCAAGGAAGATGCAAGTAAATGCCACAAAAGCTACAGAAGCCAGCTGTAAGAAATATAGTGAAATTAAAGTGTCTCTGAAGAGCCTTTTAAATCTGATTTTTGTGGTCTTTGCATTTAGCTTGAATACTTGTATATTTTATCCAGTACAGAAAAAAACAGAGCTGAAAATCCAGCTGAGCTATGTAAAGCTCCCTCAATTGTGTTAGGTTCCTTAAAAGGTCATAATAGCTGACATCTTCTGAAGGATTATTCCGTAGCAAAGCTTCACAAGTTCAGTCATGAAACTAATGTCTGAAAAAAAAATATATTTTAAATGCCATCTACAGAGAGTGAAAGTGTTCCTCAGAGATTTGATTAAATGCCCAAAAGCTCAGCTGTTTTCAAACACAAAATTACTACCATCCTATGCAGAAACTGATTTTATTAAGAAAAGGTTACAGACCTGTAAAAGTCATTCTTTAAGTAAGAATTCTATGGAAAGGGAAAAAATATTTTTGATTCATCAAGAACAATGTATTACAGATACCATGAGAAGAAGGGTACCTGGGGGCAGGGGAGAGAGTAGCAAGGCAGAAACAGAATCATTTAATTCTTTCCTATACATTTCCTGCCAAATAGAAAACTGGGAGCTGTTAGGTTTAGATCCTTGTTTGAAAATGACTTGACTCAAGCATGTCTGGTTAAAAACAGCATTATAGATTTTGTAAAATAAATCAGTTGTTTAATTATAGTGCTTGTATTTTGAATCACTGTTTTTTCTCCAGACTGCCTTATGTACCTGAAAAGTTTTACCATCCCACTCTATCCCTTACTGCATCTAATTTAGTTTTACACTGGGAGTACTGTGTGGAAAACCCACAGAAATAACATTTCCTCTTATTACCCAGAGGGGTAGTTGAATAAGTTCAGCACAAGAGACCCCATCACTCCCATATTTTGAAATGTTCTTTTTATCTGAGCACTGATCAAAAGACTTGCTATTCTTCCAAAGATAATAAAGATGTCTTTATCTTATACTATGATCACAAACCAGATGATAATAAGGTAACTGTATTTTGATTGTTTATTCCAGCAACTAATTTTGGAATTTGAACTTGTGCATATCTAAGATTAATAAGTTTCAGTGAAGTGTTGCAGTTAGAAGTACAAGCAACTCTGTGTAGCAGTGACAGATTATTATGTGTCTTAGATAAACTCTCTTGTAAGAAATAGAGAAATGAAAAAAGGTCCATGGTAATTAAACAGACAGTGTCACTGACAGATCAGTTCTGCTTAATCTTTCTTTAGGAATTTAAATTGTTATTAAAAAGTACATAATGATACTGCTCTTCTCTTTACTTCCCATTCAGTAGTAAATTACTATAATGTGTGATGTTTTTTCTTGAGTATTTTCTGAAGAACCAAAAACCCAATAAAATAGTGACAGTTTTCTAACATTTAAATTAATATATTAACAGTGTATTATCTTTATATTGTCTATAATACTTTAGGTTTCAAATCAATGGAGATGCACTGATGGGGTGTGTAGTGGAAACGCTAAGTCACAGCCTGAAGCAGTGATTGAGCACCTTGTGGGAAGGCAGGGCCAACCAAAGGAGCTGAGCTCCTTTGCATGCAACCTGAGGTGCAGGCAATGCAGCTGAGTGACTGGAAGGGGTGGAAACAGGATTCACTGCTCCCAGACCTCATTTAAGGGTTGATAGTGGAGATAAGGGTATTTTGCTGGATATCCCTGGCTACCTAAGCCCTTCTGAAGGTTAGAAGCTTTTTTTTTGTTTTGTTTTGTTTTGTTTTTGCATCTATGGCTGCTGCACTTGGGCTTATCCTCACTGGCTGCAGTCTGGGCCTCTGCTGCCCCGCTGTCATCACTGTGTTTTCTGTCACTTTATAGTGTTACAGGATGCTACTGTAAGGGCAGGCCTGATGCACTGGTACTTAGTGAAGTAGTTGCACTGACTGATTATCACATATATTTGTTTGAATGAGAATGGTATTATTCACATTCTTAAGGAACATTTAGCTTTTTCTAGTTAAGAAGTGAACTGTGTCTTTAACCAGTGAAATTTTGTCAACATTTTAATAGCCCTTGTTAGACTGTTCAAAGTTCCACAAACTATTTCTTCTCAGGACTATATTTTTCTTTCTTACATACTTTTTAATTTTTCAAACTTTGTAAGGTTGAGTCTTACCGTTTCATTTGTTATGATTTTCCAAACTGCATTGCAGCTTCTTTCATGAAAGTCTTTCTTCCTTTCTTCTCTTGTATACTGTCATAATAAGATTTTTGTCAGTAAATTGTGCCTTTCAGGTCTAGCATTCTATTTCAGAACTCCCTTCAACCACCACTTCACGGTTTCCTTATATTGTTTATTACGGTTAATTCAATGCTGACTAGTTTGACATCTCCAAATGTGCTTAGCTATCACTACACTTAAAAGAGGTCATTAATATAGTATCTATGTGTCTTAGTCATGTCTTTAAAGCTATTTCTACAGAAGATGATAAACATGCATATCTGTTTTTGGAACGTGTGTCTGTTTAAATGAGCTCTCTGGTTGAGGACTGGTATGGATGAGAAGGACAATACAGATCAGTCTCCTCTCAGCAAAAGTTCAATTCAAATTCATGCTCTTCTAACTGCTTTATGTTCAGTCATACTTCAGCTTAGACCTATGCTGTCTGTACTCTCTGGCCTGGCTAGCTTTTTCAAAGATAAGTCACTGATCATGTTTCATTTTAATATATCTAGTTTAAATATTTGAAAAAAAAAAAACAAAACAAAACAACAACGACAACAACAATACAATAAAACAAACAAAAAACCCAAAACCAACAATAATAAAAACAACAATTAAAACAAACAAAAAAAAACTACCTTCACTCTTCCATTTAGCACTGAAACATCAGTTTAAAGAAAATTGAGTGCAATTGTGAGTTTGTGTAATTTACCAGAAACATATTTATAAGATCCTTAATGATTTAATGCACTTCAGTGTCATATTGATATTCAGTAAAACACGAGGTACGTCAAATAAATAATGAAATAATAGAAGCATATTTTCCCTGTTGCATTCTGTATTATGGTATAGCTTCAGGAAGGCATATCTCAGTTTGCAGAGTTATAGAGTGACTACATTTATTTCAGTGTTGATTTACAATATTATTGAGAAGGACTTGAGGTTTTCAGTAAATGATGCAAGTCAAAAGTATGTGCTTGCAGCCTGGAAGGCACACTGCATACTGGGCTGCATCAAAAGAGGGGTGACCAGTAGAGCAAGGGAGGTAATTGTCACCTTCTGTTCTGTCCTTGTGACGATCCACCTGGAGAAATGAGACCAAATCTGGTGTCTACAAAACAAGAAAAGCATAGAGCTGTTGGAGTTGGTGCAGAGGAGGGCCACAAGGGTGATCAAAGGGCTGGAGTACCTCTTGTGTGAAGAAAGGCTGAGAGAGCTGGTCTTGTTCAGCCTGGAAAAGAAAAGGAGAGACCATGTTGGAGGGGACCTTTAAGATTATCTAGTTCCAGCCCCCCTGC
>JAOWBP010051413.1:0-15641 GCA_028571105.1 Tragopan temminckii | reverse complement strand
CCCCGCCCCGGCGGCTTGTAAACACGGCGGCGGCTTACGCCACGGCGCCGCGACGCCTCGCGAGAGACCGAGTCTCGCGAGACAGGGGCGGTGCCGCCTGTCCCCGTCTCGCCCGCGGAGCGTGGGGCTCGCGCTCGGCTCGAGCGCGGCTGACTTCCCGCCCGAGGGCGCGCGCGGCGGCCGCTGCTGCTGCGGCTCGGTGTGAGGGGAGCAGCGCTGACTCTGTGGCGGGCCGGCGAAAGTGGGGCACGGCCCGTGCCTTCAGCCCTAAACAGGCGGCTAGCACAGCTCGCTGCGTGACAGGGAGAGGCAACAGCGTGCCGCAGTGTCTCATCGCTCATTGAGTTGAGTCTGTGGTTGCAGTATGTGAGAACGTGACAGTGACAGGGGTACCAGCACTGCCTCACGAACAGGTATGTGCTGACAGGCTGCTGGCATTCGTCATCCGAATAAGATCCCCTGAGAGAAGTGACACGTTGAGCTAAACACGGTGCTGAGCAGCCAATGGGCTGGATAGCTGATTGCTGGTGATCGTCCTTACCTGTGTGGTGTTACATTTTACGAAGGCTAGAGACAGAACTGTCGTGAAGGGATGGAGTATAACTCCCACAGATGCTAAGGACGGCCTGAGTTTGTAAAGGCACAGGTGTAATGGACTGAAAGGGCAATGAGGGGAAGAAAACAGGAGAGAAAAGAGGACAGAAGTTAGGGGCAGAGGTGAGACACCTCGAGAACAAGAAGTAAAAATCAAATTAACAGCAAGAAAAAGCCCAGGACTCCCTTTGTTCCCTTTATAGGTGTGATCCTCAGGCATCACAGGCGTCTGTGGTCTCTCTGAGGGAGCCTACATGCCTGATGTGCTGCAGCTCTCGGCCATGCCTGCGCTGTGGGGACTGGCTCTGCAACACAGCAATGCTGGGGGGAGTTTTCCTTCACCTCGTGGTTAGACAGCATTGTCTCTTCAGGCACAGTACTTCTGTAAGGTACTTTACTTGTTCCTGTTCTCATTTGCGATGATTTATGTATTGCTTGGTTTAGTTATGTATCGCCAAGTCAGATCCCTTGTAGTCCAGAGCAGTTTTGATCTGAAGTCTGATTGAGAGTAGATAGGCAAATCTCAGCCATCAAAGAGGTCAGTTGGCCAGGATGGGACAGAAAGGCTACTTGGTGCTCCACTGAGGATGCTTGGATGTAGGAGCTGATACAGTTTAATTGGTTTTAAATACTTATGTTTCCCTTCTTCCTGTTAGCTCACATACAGACCTGCACGTACATGTACACTCAGGAAGCGATAACATTTATCTGTCATCTGTAGGAGTGCAAAACCCATGGTGACCGTCCCATTTGTTCTCTGTTCCTGTTTGTAATGACAAGCCCTTCTCTAGCCCTGATCCTCGTGCTGTCTGGTCCTTTTCTCCATCTTGCCAGCAATACTACAGTAGGAATAACTCCATTAAAAATCTTTACACCTGAGCACACAACTTGTTTTTTCTATTGTTAATGAAATTGTACTGAGTTAATGTGTCACAGTTTGCTGATTTTCTGGTCTCTCTCAGATTTTACACAGAATCACAGAATTGTAGGGGCTGGAAAGGACCTCTGGAGGTCATCTTATCCAATCCCCTGCTAAAGCAGGCTCCCTACAGTAGGTCACACAGGAAAGCATCCACATGAGTTCTGAATATCTCTGGAGAAGGAGACTCCACAGCCTTTCCGAGTAGACTGTTCCAGTGCTCTGTCACTGTCACAGTAAAGAAGTTCTTCCTCAAAAACTTAGCTGGTTGGTCATCCTTTTCTATGCTGCATTAATCCAGTGGCAAATTTTGAAGATTACTAAATATACGTAGGATGAGATTTTATATACACTGGCAGTTAAGATACATGTTGTCAAGCTGTTATTTCTTACCACTCTACAAGCACCTTTTCTCATCTTTGCTGACTAAACTGCAGATATTTTGTTGTTTGTTGTTAAACTCTATTGCTGATCTGTTTGTGTATATTTTTGAATTTTGCGTAAAAAGTTTGACTCATGACAAGAAGCTACGTGTCTGTTTTTTACTGTGTTCATCAGTTCTCCATAAATCATACCAATTTGCCAAAGTAGATCATTAGGTCAAATGCTTTCTTAGAAATAAAACAATCTAGTTCTGAGAAATGTTTTCCATTACTCCTGCTGCTGGACAGGAAAGACATTTTGATTTACTGGGTGTAAGAGACAGCCAATGCCCATTTCAAGGAACATTATCTTCAGTGCAGAAAGGAGTAAGACCCGGCCAGTGTACCACTTGTAGAATGGGAGCTGAGGTAGCAGGGAAAATGTTACCAACAGAAAAGAGTTTAGGAGCCGTATTGCTGGGCTGAGCCCAGGTGTTACAGTGTGTCTGTTGTTCAGGAGGTAGCCAGCAGCACTGTGCTTCCAGCAAGGCAGGCAGTGACTGTACAACCCTCAGGGGACCTGGCTAGGCCCAGCTGGGGACTGTTGGCAGAGGCTTAAATTGGGTATTTTCCACAATTTATGTGTCAAATGTTTTGTTTCTCATACATCTAGAGTGGCTTTGGAGAGATTAAAAAGCCCAAGGCAAATAAAAAGAACGTTGACAAGTTTATTTTTTAAAATCTTGTGATTTAAAAGCTGCTACTAATATGCAGTTTTCTTCAGAGCCATCATGTTGGTGTTTGCAGTGCTACAGTCAAGGTAATCGGTGTCTAGTGTGATTTGTTGTTTATTTGTTTCCTGATGAATAACTAGTGCTTTTTGACTATGGCAACATGAAAATACCTTTGCTCCCTCATCCTTTAAGAAGCATCATGTTGCCAATTCCAGAAGCTGCTGTGGAAGACAAGTAATGCCTCAACAATTAACTGATATTAGTAGCAGTGTAAAATAGTTCTCATTTTTACTAATTCAAAATCTAAGTTTGTATGGGAGGTCTCCTTTGCTCAAGGGATAATCTTGGGACACTTTATAGAATTTTGTCTAAAATCCTGGTGTGCTGGATGCTGTATATTCATTTGAAGTTTTCTCTGTCCTGGGCTGAAAATGGCTTCCATTTTTTAACAATATCTGCGGAGTTGTTCTAAAAGATACAAAGTTGTCCTCCAGAGAAAACAGAACCACAGTAAATAGCTTACTCCATTATCTGTAAACTCATCAGTGAAAACAAGATGATTATTTCTTTTCATTACCATCTTTTCAGTGTTTTGCATGTTTTGCTCCTCCCTAGGGACTGCATGGGAATATCATGCTGACTGTATAAGTGTAAATTAAATGTTTGTCTAAAAGAAGAACTATTAAAATGTAATTCTGGGCAGGATGTGCCTGTCAGCAGGAAGCTTCCTAAAATACCCTGTGTTTTAAGGGTGGAATTTTAGAGTAGGAGGGAAGTGTAGAATTGCTATTTACCTGTCTGATGCTGCTTTTGACACACATGATGAGCCAGCTTCATTTGACTGTCACCTCCTTAGGAGGCAGAATTCCTCAGCCCACACTTCTCTTAGCATTGACTACTTCTTTATTTACTCTTTGTGCCTTTGCATTTTATCTGGACTGTGCACTTTCAGTTAAGCTCCAGTCAAAGACAGGCTTCTCAGTCACGGCATTGTAGGAGGGCCTGCAGAGCCTCCCACACAGCGCCTTCCTCAAAGAGAGCTGGGGAAGTCTGTTCCTTTGAAGAAGCACTTTTGAAACAAAAGGGATTCCCCCATATCTCTGCCAATTCATTTCCCACCACACATGTACAGAGCCATTGGACTGATGGACCTGCTTCCATCTGTCAGATTGTTCAGAATAACCAGATTCAGGATCTCCACCTAGCTGTGCTGTGTCCCTTCAGGTTGCCTCTGGGGAATGCCTCAGAGGGGCTGTGCAAGGTGGTGTGTGAAGGAGGGCTTTGACAACTGGGACTGAAGGAACCTCTTCCAGAGAGCTGGGAGATCTCTCAGAGAATGAAATTTTGGAGAAGGCGTAAACTAAATGAAATCCCTTTCCTGTCACCTTTCTTCCACCTTTTGTGTCTATTTCAATTTTGACTTTTAAGATCCTCTGTGACTTTTCCCCTTATAATTACATGTGGTCAGCAGTCAGAACAGAAAGCAAACAAACACGCAAAAAACGACAACAAAACAGAAAACAAAAGAGCGAGCCATTAAAATGGACACAAAACTTTCAACTGAAGTGCCTTACCATGAGAATTTTTATTTTCAAAAGAATTTTTGGACAGCTTAGAAGGCAGCAACCGTGATTTGGCACTTTGCTTAGCTGCCAGAGCAACTGATAGAATTAGACATCTAGTCAGATTTACCAGGAATAACAAACTGGTGAGCTAAAGAACAAGAACACAACCAAGACCATGTCTGAATAAATTTCCAGTCGTATGTACATAGGCCACTTATTGAGAAAGATAAGAAAAGAAAAACTAAATTTTCATAATCCTGATTACATGCAGAGGATTGACCCAGATGCATGATTTTAGCTGTATTTATTATATTTAAATACAATGTATGCCTTCAGATGTGTTTACTGAAAAGAGGAACCACAGCCATTTAAATTAAATGCTTTTTAAAAATATCACTATTTAAAAAAGAAACTATTGAATTCCTGCATACTTAGAAGTAAAGTATATGACTGCGGTGTTCTAGAATTAATTAGTGTCTTATTTTAGTTTTAGAATCAAGAGGGTATTTTCTCGTTGCTTGCAGAATAAAATAGCTAAATCCTCTGCTTAGATCTGAAAGTAGTTTTGCCCACAGCAATCAAACTAATATTTTCTTTATAGCTCATTCTCTCTGTAAGCTTTCTACTGATTTCATTAGGCTTTAGATCAGGTTCCAAGTAACTAATTATATTTATAGTGTGATTTCTTTGCTCGGTATAACTAATTTAGGTAAAAGATCTGGTGAGAATGGTGAAAGGTAAGTAGTATACTTTTACACTGCTTTGTCCAGGTGCAAGATACCAGGAAAATTCTGTGTTTGTAATCTCTCAGTATTTAACTGAGCAGAAACTTAACTATTTTCAGTCCTTTGTGAGTGCATAATGATGAAGAGTTGATACACCGAATATTTCCTTTGTCTCAACTGACAGCAAAAGTAGGTGTCATACTCTGAGTGTTTGAAAGTGGTGATAAGAATTCAAGCATGGGGATGTGAGGATGTCCGTGTATTTTGCTCATGCTCCATTGCTCTAAGCTGTCTTCCTAACACTTCAGAATACATATCCCCTCCTACAGATCTGCTGTAGAGCCACCACCCTCCCTTTCATCACTTTCCCATCTTTGCCACAAATCCCCTCTCACCTATAACACACAGGCCTGCCCCTATTTCCCCAGCACAGATCTACAATTCCATCTTTGAACATGCCAGCCACCCCTTTGCTTCTGTTGCTGCTTTCCTAAATGCTGCTACAGGCAGCTGGATAATGCTGCTCTCAGCTGGCCCTCTCCTCAAAAATAAAACACCCTTCAGCTCTGGCTTCTGAGGATAAAAATGTTGGACTTAAGTAGGTTTGTTTAGCAGCTTTACTTTGTTAAAGAATGTTTTCTGAAATCCTTTTCAATGAGCAATGCCTATCTTGAGTTTACAGAATCTTGGTGATTTGTTTTGTTTTTCCCCTCCCAGACTGAAATACAAAGGAAGAGGCCCAATTCAAGTTGATTTTCTGACGAGAAATCTGGTATTTGACAGAACCCTGTAGACTATAAGGCTATGGGGGATATTTAAAGGATGGATCTTGATGTTAACAGAGGACTCTAGAGGAGGCCAGCAGGTTTTTTGTTTTTTGGGTTTTTTTGGAGGTTGAGCCATAACATCATGATCTGATTCTAAACTGTATCGAGGGCCTTGAGTTACCTCTTTTTTTACTGATATGTTTCAATTCCTGAGAAAAGCAAGAGCTGCAAACTTGACTTATAATGTACTCATTCCATTAATCAAGTGAGAGCAAATCAAACCTTTCCAGGCAATTTTGTTTGAAGTGTCTGCACTCTTCTCTGCATCGTATGAGGTGCCAACACCAGTGGGAGTTTGCCTGCGGTAAGAGCTGTGGGTTTGGATGTATTCTTCCATCTTTATTAGGTCTTACACACACAGAAATCTTGTGCTATTTAATCTTTTAACTGTACAAAACTCATCTGGCTATGAAGGAAGGTAACGTAGTGATTTCCTTTAATTATTCTCGTAACTGTTCCCATTATGTTCTATGAGCTAGTCACACTAAAAAATACCAAACTCCCTTTTTACAGAAACAAAGTATTTAACTGAAATCCTTGCACCATAACTCTAATCAGTATGAGCTTCCCCAGTGATGCTATACCAAGATGGGTCATCAGAGCTCCTTCCCAATTAATCCCACTTGGTGATCTCCATTTTAGCATTCTAATTTCCTTCTTTCTCTCCATTTATTACCTATATGCTTTCCCTTAAAATATTTTATATGGAATGAAGTATAGCAAAACACAAGAGGTCCAAAAAAACAGTTCTAACTAAACATGTTAAATATTTATTGCTCTTAATAATCAGGGTATAATTGCAGAATTGCTTAGTTGTTTCTTTTTTTTTTTTTTTTTTTTTTTTTTTTTTTTTTTTTTTTTTTTTTTTTTGTAGTGTATGTACTGAGAGTTCCCCTGTGGCACATATGTACACATAACACAAGACAGTCTTACGTCCCCCTTTCAAGACAGGAGGAATTATTGAAAGTAAAATCAGGATATGAAGAAACAAATAAACTTTGGAAAGATCACTTTGCCAGGGCAATACACTACATTTTCTAATGTAATCAATTAAACAGTTATGCAGGACTTGCACAATACTCATCACAGGATCCAGTGGTGTTTGACATCTTGAAATCAGAGGGTATCAAAAAGATGGTCATATGACAAGAACGCTTCCATTTTTATTCTTTAAGGTACAAAGAAGTGAAAGACAAGAGCTCTTTACTGTGGAATTAAAATTCTGTACAAACATAATCATAGATTATAACACTAAAAGTTTAGAATTGACCCCTAAGAACATTTATTTTTAGGCACTCTACACTCTTTGGGATGTTCCTTTTCATTATAGGTTTTGCTTAATTGTTCTGTTACATTTGTCTTTTTTTTGCTACTTTTCCCTCCAGTATTTGTATTTAGTGTTCGTCGCCTTTCTTCTGAAGCATCATCTAAGTCTCATAACATGGAGATAAATTATTCTCTGGGTAAATATGTTCACAGAATCCTAGAATGGCTTGGGTTGGAAGGGACCCAAGGATCATGAATCTCCAACCCCACTGCCACAGGCAGGGCCACCAACCTCCAGATCTGGTGCTAGAGCAGGTTGTCCAGGGCCCCATCCAGCCTGGTCTTGAGTACCTCCAGGAATGGGGCATCCACAGCCTCTCTGGGCAGCCTGTGCCAGCACCTCACCACTCTCTCATTTAAAAAAAAGAATAATGCCTTGGAATTGAATCTCCAGTTAAAGTTTTTAGAGAGAGAGAGATGTCCAAGGCAGGCATAGGACAACGAAAGCAAATCCCATCTAACTTTTCATTGGGACAAGAAGTTTAAGTAGATAAATACACTTAACAGCTTTTCAATTTTGAAACACAGCAGTAAAAAGCTGGTACTGAATTTTGTTTCCTTGCTGCCACTTAAAAGAGCAATGCAGAAATGTTGCTAAATATGGGTTCCAGACTTTCAAATCAACAGATTCTTTACTGGCTTAAAGCTGAGAAGAAAGCTATTGCCTGTAGCATTAGAGGCACATTCTCTTGTTTCCCAGGATGAAACCATTTAAAATTTGCACATCTAACATAAGAGCACTAACCCACCATTTATCTCCCTGTACATGCTCTGCAAAGCTATAACAGCATCATTTGGGTAAAATTGAGCAGACCAACTGTAATCTGTGTGTCAGACACTCTGCTTCTTAGATCACAGCAATGTTTTACATAAATTGGGATACATTCCTCCCAGCTGCAGTGAGGAATAATGTAACTTTTTTACTACCTAGGCCATCATCTTTTGGGAAAGGGTCTTTCTGCAGAGTGTATGTTAAACTGTGCTTTTGAAAGAACAGGACAACTTGCAGTAGAAGGAAACAAAACATTCATATCATAGACATTGGAATACTTTTGATGGATCTCATATTCAGGCTTTTGCTGGAAGGCAATTTTAAAAGAACCAACTAGTTAAACTTGAAATACTTCTATTTCCTCATAAGATTTACTTCTCCTTAATCTGTAACTCTTCATAGTGAGTTTCTATAACCATCAATATGACAGAACAGCAATATTGCCTCATCTGTCATGATTTACTTAATGTTTTCTGAATTTAGTAATATTTGATTAAAATTTAATGTGAACATATCATGTCATGCCACATATATTATTGCATCCATTAATCAGGTAACCATAATAATGAAATGTCGGAAGATTGGATGAAAAAAGAGCTGAAGTCTTTGATATATGTTTGGCATGGTTTTGTGAGTGATTAACGAAAAGATATCCAGTCAGTTGTGTAAAGCTTCATTAATATACATTTACAATCATCTATGTACTGTATCATCAGATATTTTTAACCTTAGTTAAACTTGATTTTTTAATTTACTGAACGACACTAAATATTAATAATGCTGAAAAATACGTAGTATTCTATTAACTCTCATAATGCCAGAATGATTCATAATGTGTCTTAATGCTTTTGTAACAAAATACGTACTAAAAATATTGTCAGAGTTAATGGATCAGTTTTGTTATAGGTGGAAAAACAAGTGCTTTATGCATGGCTCTATAAGCCTCAAATTACACGATTGTATTAGAATGAATGTAAGGCAATATTTCCATCTACTTTTTTTAATATATAAAGGTAATGTATGGTCTAATTTAGCAGAGCATCTATTCCAGCTTTGGAGATAATGTGTTGAAGAGAGTAAGACTTCAGTTAGGGCTCAAAACTATTTTGATAAACATCTGAAGACTTTCCAAATTTTTTTAAAATCTGTAAATCCTTAAGCTTCTGCACGTGAAGCAATTAAGGTAAGGTCCGGGTAAAATGAGAGATGTGGCACTGTTTTCCCAATCTTTGTGACAAGAAGCCCTCATCCTACAGTCTGGATCTGTGTAGAAAATTTGTTTTTTGTGAGCTGGATCATCCGTGGAGCTCTTTGTAGTGGCAGAAGTGCACGTGTGGATTTTCGGCCATATATATTTAACATACAGAATGTTCCCAGTGACTTGCAGTCTATGGCACTCATCGTATAGAACACGAAGTGCACTTACCGTGTGCTCTGAAATCCTGTGTTGATAAGGTGCAGCTTTTTTAAAGGCTATTATTTGCCTCATCCCTCCTTTTACTTTTTGTAAGAATTTCATATTTATCAAGTTTTCAATTCTTGATTGCTTTGTACTGCCGTTGCAGATAGATGCACACATTTTCACTCTATAATAACTTCAAAAAACAGATCCCTTCAAAATATTTTCAGAACGCAGATGCCATGTATTTATCACGTTCTTTTAAGCTGTCTGTGATTTCAGGCAAATAATCTAGAATTCTACCCAGTGTCTTTTCAACACATGGTCTATGCATTATAGTCTAGATATGCTCAAACCACTGTTTGTAAGCGGACCTCTAAACTGGAATATTAGCACTTTGGAAGGCTGTTTGGAGACCATCGTTGCGTGGTGTTAATCTGTGTAAGCAAGGAGCAGTTTATCAGCATCTAGTCTATATTTTTATCCTACAATGACTTGTGTCCAGCTGATTTGGGAGCTCTTCTCTGAGCTCTGGGCAAAAAGCTGGCAGCAGTCATAAGCTACGTGGATAACAGCTTAGTTTGGAGCAGGGTGGATGAGCGTACTCATCCATCTACTGATAAAGGTCATTAAAAACAGCCAGGCCAGGATCTATGAATCTTCTAAGCTAAATTCAGCAGAAATAAGCCCATGCAGCTCCATCTGGCACCAATTCTGTTAAGAAAGGTGAAATTATGCATAGAAAAAAAGTAAGGAGGCCAGTTACTACCTATTTGTGTCTTAATACATCCGTAAACAATCTTACTGCACACTGGTTTGACTTCCTCTGTTTAGCCAGCTTCTTTAGAGACCGATGAAGACGTAAATAAAATTACTATTCCACCTATAAATAAAGTTATTCACCCACTCTGACAAAATTTTTAATACAGTTTTTACATTAGAAATATTAGATGTGAGTGCAGAGGCTCTGTATAGGTGCTGCACCAGTTACTTCACATCATGTAATTCACACCCTGCCCTGGATACACATAGGTTGCAGTGTTCATCTTAAGCATGCAGACTGGTGATGAAGAAAAACACGTTGTGTTACCTGTTTGTGAAGAAGTGTTAAGAAGACACTTTGCAGAATTCTTTCCTGGGCTCTAGGTGGACTTCTGAAAACGAATTTGCTTCTGAGCTCCTGTCAGTTAGACTAGCCATAACTCATTTTCTGTGGCTGTTAATCCTGCCTGTGAGGGGGTAGGGATAGTCATTTTCTTTGTAGCTGAAGGCAGGAACAGCATCATAACAAATAATGACTTTAGGATAAGACTAAACGGATGAACTGCAATTGCAGTTGTCCTTCAAAATTAAGAACGAGAGGAGAAAAATGCAGAAAATATGATCTAAACTAATATTATTTCCAGCTTTTGTAGTGCTTTCCAGCCTAGGATCTGAAATGGCTTGCAAATGCTAAGGCAGTGAATGTTGAAACACGTCTATTGAATAGTTACTTGTCCATGTTTTTATACGGATGGATACTGAATATAAGTGTCCCTTGTATGGCTAGTAAGTTTTTGGGCAATGCTGTTCACCACTGTGAAGGTAAAATTACTTGTAGTGTAGTTTCAATCCTCCATGTAAAGCATGTTCTTCTCTTTAATATTCACAGATCTGGGCTAGAAGAAAGCACTTCAGGAATTTGTTGTCTCTGAACAGTGCTTGATCTTTAGTTATAGCTGGACAAATGGTGTCACCAATTTGCATGGAAAGCCATGGGCAGGAACTCCTAAAAGCCTATAGAAAGATTCTGTTCAGGTCATTTTTTTGATGGAAGGGGTTGAGAAAAGGTCATCTTTGGAAATGTAGCAATTGCTCTGGAGTGCTTGAAGTTATTTCTTCCTAATGGCATCTGGTTTTTTCCTTCATGAGTGGAAAATGCTGGAGTGATACTACTACTGCCTGGAGCTCTAGAGTGTCAGTGAGGTAAGAGTCCAAATAAATTAACGGTTGTCAGACCCTGATTCCAGTGACTGGGATTTTGAATGCTTGATGGGAAAAAAAGAAAAAAGATTGTAGCCTGTTTTGGCAAGAGGGAAAGTGAGCAGATCAGAATCTGTTTCTCATATTACTGAGGAGGTATTTGAGACCTGGACTTCTGCTGAGATGGAAGGGAAGTTTCTGCACAATTAAAAGGGTTTGTTACATCGATGTAAAATCTGTGGCCCTCCTTTGATGTAAGAAGCTTTGTACTGCTTCTATCTCCAATTCTGGGTAGTCAAGGGAGCTCTGCCCTTTAGCAGTCAAAGGGGATTACATTCTGGGATGAACTCTGAAGGTCAGAGTTGACAGTTCCTTGTTCTTTGGTTGCTGGAATATGTAAATACTGTTTGGGGCTTGAGGGAAAAGAACAGTATGGATTTGCCAGTTCTGATATTCTTGTCCTTACTGCAGCAGTCTCCTATCTGATGAATGAATTTTTGCAAGTAATTTTACTTATTCCTTAATACTGTGAATGTGAAACAATAGTAGGGAAAGTTGCTTCTAGCAGACTTGCAAGTTGAGAATGATTTGCTGATGTTCATACTTAATTTTTATATTCAGGTCCAGTATCTCTCGGGTGGACCTATGAGAATAAGAGAATAATGCCACCTCCACTAGGCTTAGGATGTGAAGATTAACTTTATTCTCTTCCACTTCTTTCTATTTTTATAGAGTTTTATGTTATTGTTTTCAGCTGAGTATTTGAGAACCTAACACAGGAGGTTTTTTCACCTCACCTGTGCAACTAACTGGGAGAGAGCTGCAAGCAGCACGGCTTCTTGTGTGCAGCATAGGTAGGGCTCTAGGCAGGTGTTCTCTGGCTTTAGTTTGTTCATTTGAAAATGAGAGCACTAGTTTGTGTAAGTCAGGGAAAGCAAGGTGACAAAACGTTACTTAGCAGGAGGTGATTTATTTGGCATAACTCAGATAATAGTTTGTGCAGCACCCTCAGAACTGTCCATTGAGAAATTTCTCGCCTGTACGTACACAATCACTCAGTCCCTTTGTGCAGCACTGAGCTGAGTTACAGTACCTGAAATTTCCAGTGAGAAAGGAATCTTGCTGTCAGACTCTCTCTGCCTTGCTGCTGATACAAAAGGCTGTGGGAGGCGAGCAGGAACACCAAAGTGTCTTCAATTGTTACCAGATAGCTGTTCACAGAAAGGTCTTCCCAGAGTTTGGTGCATAGAAAGCACAACCCACACATCATTGTTATTCATTCGTTCAGTTTAAGAGGCTTGTTTTTCTCAGATGTGCTCTTCCTGTTTGGCATTTGTAGCTTGGGATTGTTGAGATTTTCAGCTGATTCACGAGTCGCTTTTGTTACCTACTGCATAAGAAGGAGTCTGAAATGTAGGTTAAGCTGTATTTCCACCCCAATACATTATACTACTCCAGAAGAGTAAAAATAATGAAGTCTTAATTAAGAGTTATACAAAAATTTCAGGACCATTTTTATCGCAAATAAAATGGGTAAAGCAATTAAAAGACAGTGGTAATGACTACACATTAGCCTCTCTTACTCATCTGGAGCCTATATAGAGAGAGATTTTAAAATAATTAACCAAAATTACATGGCAAATGAAGTAAGCAATCAGTGTGTTTCAGTAGGCTTTTGTGCCAGAAAATTTGCCAGATGTGCTTGGAGAAGGTGGTAAAGCTTGGGAGAAGGGGAGGAAGTTAGTTACATCAGAATAATCAGACTACTAACATCAAAGCCATTCATGGGTGTATAGGAAATAATTTGTGGAGCTTACATTAGTATGAATCTTGAAAGTTTAGATATCCAAGTTAAGGCTACAGCCAAGTAGCATGATCACAGATAAGCAGTTGTTAATTGTTGTTCCAGGGAAGAATTATCAGATAAAGTTATTTCTGCCTAAGTTTTCTTCAGCATACAAGTATCATCTCATTTCTAGCTTTAATAAAGGCACCTAGAAAAAAGTAATAATACTTACTAAAATATATGTTTAAAGTTCTTTGTATGAAAGTGTAACTGAAAACAGTTCTGAATTGTCAAGTCTGATTTGATAAAGCAGCATCCTTTCGGCAAGTGGATTAAATGGGCTCTCTGACAGTCCCATTCACAGCTGTATCTAGGAGTCCCCTCCCTAGGAATTCACGTTCTTCTGAAACAACATTAAGCATGAATCTGCTTACTCTCCAGAAAGCTATCGTGGCTTAGGCCTCTTTAGATCAGTGACTTTTAAATGGCAGGGGTATCTTTTTAATCCATACAAATTACGTTAAGAATTGATCCGCATAGAGAAAATGCTCATAACTAAAACAAAAAAAGCCGAACTGCAGATTTGCACATAGAATAAATTTTGAGGGCAGTTTTGCATCAGAATGAGAACACAATGCATTGCCTTTGAAAATCGCTTCATTGAATTAAATGTAAAATAATTATTCTGAATTATTTAATTGACTTTTCATTTTCAGTGTTTAATGTTAATTTTGCAAGCTTCTTTTAAAACTAAATATTGAAGATCTGATTTATTCTATGTGAGCACTGTCAACACATGGGAGAGAAATATCCAAATGGGAATCAATTGTATTCACTTCATAAATTATTGCTGCATTAACATCAGGTGTTCTGGTATTCTTGGAGATCTTTCTTGTCAGTGAAGCTATCACTAAGAAGCCAATAAAGCATTTTTATTGGTATTAATGCATGGGTTGCTCCAAAAGTAATGCCTCCTCTTCCCCCCCCCCTCCCCCCACGGAAATGACTGTAGCTATGAAGAGCGTGATAACACTATTTGGTAAAGCAAATTCTCAGCTACAAAACACTGTTTTTCAACATAGCCACCACTGTGACCCATGGTGGTGGTCATAAAAATCTGCACCAGTGGAAATGACCCACTATCACTGTCACCACTGCTGAAATACATCACCCAGTACCTCACTGTGCTCACATCCACTGTAGGTCTCCACAGATGTTCAGCAAGTTTTGATGAATGTCAACAGGTGAATTTTTTTTCCACATGGGGGAATTCAATTCCACACCTTTGCTTCATATGCACTTTTTGGCATCATTTTGCCAGACAACACGTAGCGGATAATTGGTGAGAAGGTTCAATCCCTACTGTTGTTCTGCTTACATCTGCCACTGATGTTGTAGGCCAACAGAATAAAATAGCAGGCATTACTTTTGGAGCAGCCCTTTTATAATACATGTTTAGTTTGAAGGATCAGTGAAAGAGAGATGAGAGACATCTAGACAGTGTAACTTCTGCATAGAAAATATATACACTCAATCATATGGTAGAATAAAACAGGGTAACTTTTCTGATGCTCTGCAAATCTTGTTTTTTTTTCTCCCTAGACTACCCATTTCCTGTTCTGAGACATGACTTTTCAGATCTCTTTGTTACCATCACACAAGTCACTGTCCTCCAGGTCTCTGAAGATGAGTTTTCTCCAGCTGAGATTTACAGGGTCAGAGGCTATAATCCTCCTGGAAGCTGTCCCCCAGCTAACGATGTTTTGTCCATCCTGAGGAACATGCGCACTTGCAGCATGCCCTTATTTCCAGTCAGTCCTCCTGTTACTCAATCTAGGGGACAGCTGCTGTGCTTCTGTACTTCCTTTCCAAATGTCCATAGTATGTGTCCAGATTTCATCCCAATGCAGTATAAGGAACCAGTGCAGGCACACTCTTGTGCCTTCAGTCAGAAAGCCAGGATGGCCTTGGGACTCATCACCCTCATTAGCAAAACATCAGAAACCTCTCTTTATGTTTCTTACGAGGAACTTCTCAAACCTGGAGAGCAGCAGAAAGCTTCTAAGAAGCCAATTCCCTGATCCCTTTCCAGAATCGCCTCCTTAAAGGATCCTCTCATAATGGGAACTGATTACCTGTTTGGTCTTGGTAAGCCTCAGTTTTGCAGCTATATGGGTCCCTCAGGGCTACTGTGGCAGCACTTATGACTGAGAGTATTTGTGTGTACATGGATTTCCGCACAGTATTCGTTCTGCAGTTAAACACCTTAAGTAACCTTTGGAAATGATTCTAACTGTATTTAAAAGTGGTAGCATAGCAACTGATTTTTTTTTTTTTTTTTTTCCAAACAGTGAGAGAAGTGAGTTCTAATCCTCTTGAGGGTGCTGTTTATTAAAATTTCCACAATGGAAATGAAGATTATCTTCCTCTTTGCCAAAACAACTCTAAACGAATTGTAACAGAATCATTCCGTTTGGTTGAGATATAGAAAACAAAGAAAACTTTGTTGTTATTCCAGAAAGCTGAAAAATATAGAAGTATGAGGTTTGTTAGTGCATGTATTAAATAATGGCTTTATAGAATGAGGTTAGATAGGAGAGGATATGGACTGTTTGAGTGTTCTGTGTAATGGGTCATGAACCTATGCTGGGAATTAGGGTGCCTTGTAAA
>JAOWBP010051412.1:0-15641 GCA_028571105.1 Tragopan temminckii | reverse complement strand
CCCCCCCCCCCCCCCGAAAGAGAAAAGCAATCCTTCACCAGTACTCTGTCATCAGTGGAAGAAACTATTTTGCTTGAATTGCTCACTGCGTATGGGAAACTATCAGATAAACAAAGACAGTGTACGGCATAAGGTTCTTCAAGATTTATGAAATATTTTCTGAAGGAAATGTGCATGTTACTGTCCTTTACTATTATGATGGTAGGACCAAAATGCTAGAAGTCCATTGGCAATGCAAAGAAGGTGAGAAACTGAGAAAAATATCTGACAATCCATAAAAAAAAATGCTGGTGTTCTCTTTAAATCATTACTTGATGAATACAAATTTACAAGAAAAGTAGCTGTCAGGATCAAATATGCATGGAGGTGTGCTGCTGACAGAAGTTCAGACATGTCACCAGGAAACGACTCTATGGGAATGCAGCTAAAATGAGCTACAGATAAAGTGTCTTTGTGAATACAATGTTTAATGAGATCTAATTATTTGTAGAAATGTCAAAAAGAGATTATTCACACTGTTGAGCTTTAAACACAGAAGAAGGAGTTTGAGCTCCTGTATAGTCAATGCAGGCTTCTTCAGAGGGCTGGCCAAGATGAGGAGGTTAACTTTGATGTTCAAAGTCATTTTCATAATGGAAATATTTGTCATCACTGATTAGATAGTGAAATCATTCTCACTTAGCCACCTATCTCAACTGCTCAGTGTTACAAGTTGTGAATATCCTCTATCAGACTCTATAACATTAATACTCAGCCCATTTGTTCATGAAGCAAAAGCCAAATTCCAGGTGTGACCAGCTGACCACTGTATTACGAACATGTGTTCTGAGGTTGTCATTTCAATTTGCATAACTAAGAAATGGATCATTTCTTTTATTACTGGTAACTGGTTCTAAATGAGGTTATTGAAATAAATTGACTCTGCTTTTATGTGAAAAGAAAATCATGCTTCTCAAATGAAAACATTAATAAGTAATGAAAGGACAGAATTTAATAGAAAAGATTTAATTAAAAAGTCGTACAAAAGAAGGCAGAAACAGAGAATAAAAAGACAGAGAAGTAACACTAACTAATAAGTGCAAATAATTTGTCTTATTCATCACTTCAGGAAGGAACACTGAAAACACAAGAGTGTTTTGTTTATTTCAAATCACAAAGAATTACCAACTCTAGCACAGCCATGACCTGGAGAGTAATACTATTCTTGTACATTTGAAAGGATGATGATGTAAAATAAGAGTTCTGTGCTAGGTTGGCTACAAAACAGCAAATTATAAGTGTAGGTACCTATTATCAGTCTTCTGTTAATATCAATGAACTTCTAAAAATTAAGTAAATCTCTGAAACAGTGTCTAAAATAGTTCTGTAAATTAAAAAGATGATCTCGTTAATGAATATTGTTATTGTTTTTAGAGGGGGAAAAATAAAGGAGTCGCACTGAAATTAGTCTCATTACCAAGAGATCTTGGATTAGTAAATTAAAAGTAATGTCCTTTATTTCATTATTTGTTATTTATATCATCTCTTTCTTGTTACCTCATTAATTTTTCTGAGCCAAAATTTCATGTACTGGATGGACTTAAAGGCTTACAAAGGAATTGCTTTTACACTCATCTTATTTCCAAAGATTAGTAACAAATCTATGGATTACCTTCTGTGAAAGAAACAAACTATCTTTGAAACAGTGACAAATAAATGGTGCACTTGGAACTCAAAGCAATGGAAATGTCATTAGTATATCAGTTTGTTAATATCCATAGGAGATAGATCACTGAGGATGCTTTCAAAGAATGAATAGAAAATATACAGAAAATGACCTGAGTCAGACTAGTTTTTCAATTCCTTATAGAAATCTGAAATGGTGCTTCCTGTTGTACTACACTGATCTTGTACAATATATCTAGTATGTCTTATAACACAAAATAAACCAAACGAAAATCAAGCAAATCACAGTCTGAATCCAGATCATATTTTGTAGCTAACTGAGAGAACAAAGGGATGGGCCTCAACCAAGAGGCAAAGAGAATCAGCAAAGGGAAAATGATCCTGCTTTAGAGAAGCTGTTATCTGTCAGTGTCCACACAGCCTCAATGCATGATATACAACTTCTACCTCTGTTTTATTAACTATTTTATAGCAGTGATATTTAATTGGTATTGTACATCATTACATATTGAAGGGCAATGATAAAAGTAGACATCAAAAAGAGCAAATACAGGCCTATGCCTTTGAATGAGAGATGGTGAAACAAATGCATGCTCTGATCCAAAATTGAGAAGAACAATGAGAATAAGAAAGATAACAGAGAAGAAAAGCTGAGGATTAAAAAAGAAAAGGAAAGCTGTGAGCTGAAAGGGACAGAAAATTCATTCCATCAGGCAGCAAATGGCTAAAATAATATTGTGGGGAATAAATAATGGAAAATATTTGTAAATGGCTAAGTGGAGAAAATTCCTGAATTTAATAAAAGATGCTTTTAAGTGCACAAAATATAGGGTGTAGTATTGAGTATTGAAAAAATTTTATATATATATACATATACATATATACCTTTCTGTTAATCTTAGTGGTCTTCCTGTATTCAGTACAGGGTATGCAACAGTTTATAGCTTATTTAAATTTGCCTTCTAGAACTACTTCAAAATATATCAACCTTGTTTAAGCATTTTTTTGTATATTGTCAAAAATGGATGGCTGTTCTCCAAATCTGAACCACCGGCTCGTCTTCCTGATGGCTCCCCTGGACAACTGGATACTTTCAATTTAGATGTGAGACAAGTGAAACTTACCTTGGCTTTTGTTACCAAATGCACCATTAGGTTAAGGATATGTTTGGGCCAAGGGTCCAAAGGCTGGTTTAACTGATGTCTGTAGTGCAAGGAAGAGTAAAGGTTTTCCAAACAGACTTGACAATAGCATTATGCACAGAAGATAATGTTGGAAGTAGTCATGGAGCTTTCTTAGAACTGATGAAGATACTGCACTGAGAACAGCAGCATGGTAAGGTATGGAACTTGGATAAGCAGTTGGATATCAGAACTGTGAGACGCAAAAGAAAATTTTTCACATATTTTCTAGATCACTCTTCTATGTATGGAAATAGGTACACTGTAGTTTAAGAAACTCATAAGAATCTTTAAAATTAGAAGGACTTTGACCTTTAGTTTCCTTGCAGAAATCACTATAGACATTATTAATGCCAAACCATCTTCCCTGCACTTAACTCTCTTGTGCTTTGTCTCTTAAGCTGTCTTAAATATTAGAAGAATTTGCTTTCCTAGCATTTCTATAGAAATGTGTTATTTATTATACATCTGGAAATAATGCATTATATAGCTCTCTCAGGGCATTTCTTTCTAATGTATATTTTGGTAAACTTAGAAATTTAAGTTATTTTTATTGCAATTACTTAAGTACAGACATGAGTCTTGCTGATAATTTTTCAAAACTTTATGATATGTCACTGAATGCACGGTCCTATTTTCAGGAACTGATTGTGAAGGGGAAAGCTGATTGAGGGGAGAAAGCAAGTAGAGTTAAAATTTGTCCACTTCAGGTGAATCACCACAATAATGCTCTGTGTCATTTTATTATGATCACTATTTTGCGAATGTAATACGTTATCACTTATATATAGCAGTTCAGTTGTAAATCCATGTGATATGAAGTATTTAGAAGAAAAGTGCCACAATGAATAAAACTATTGGCATCTGCAAGTTCTTCAACAAAACCATTATATGGGCATCATGTTTTGTAATCTTCCACAAATAATTTCAACCTCTGAAAATTTTCTGAGAAAGAAAAACTTCAGGCATAAGCCCCTTTTAATAAAACCTCCATACTCCATACTCCATACTTTAATAATACCTCCATACATGGCCTGGGAACTTTACATGTAACTGGAACTGTTTTCCATTTTACTGTTATTGAAAGAGCTATTGTGAGACAGTTTTTTAAAACTAATATACATATATCATAACTATTACAAATGCCACTATTACAAAACAAGAAATACTCAAATATTAAAATACTACCTTTCTAATGATAGATGTTTTACAATGACCAGAAATTTTGTGTCATTTCATTACAACTCTGAGAAGCAATAGCATAGACAAACACAGATGTTTTCTAACTGCAAATGATACATGGACTATCAGTATTATTTGAGGAATAGCTCCTTTTTTGTCTTCATTATTGAATCATATCGATTTGCACAGAAACCAGAAGAAATCAAAATCTTCATTTTCCCTTGTGCATTAGCATATGGAGAAGTTACACTTCTCATTCATTGCTGATAATAGAAGCAGACAGTGATATCTCTCCCATGTAAGGCCAACACTAACAGTCCACCTAACCAACCCTACCACATATATGTCTCAGTTGTGCAATCATAGTGTATCATCCACAGTGTCATCTGTATCATCCAGAGGGTTCCTTTGCACCCTCCTTGATGTGTACCAGTAAACTGAGGAAGCCTTCTAACTCTCTGTCCCCAGCAAGATCCAGACCATAATTCTAGCAACTTCACTACATTCTGGACATTTCACAACTCCTCTGCAGTCACTGTATTTCTTGTATGGTACAAACTGATTCAAATGAATCCACACTGGATTTCTTTTCCAGAGAAACAAATTTTGATTAAATGCAGTTCCTTTCACTTGGTTGCACTAAATTGGATATAGGGATATAAGGAAAAAGTCTCTTACAGTGAGGGTGGTGAGGCACTGGAACAAGTTGTCCAGATATGTGGTGGATGCCCCATCCCTGGAGACTTTTAAGGTGAAGTTGGATCAGACTCTGAGCAACCTGATCTAGCTGTGGATGTGCCTGTTAGTTGCAGGGAAGTTGGACTAGATGACCTTTAAAGGTCCATTCCAACTCTAAGGATTCTATGATTCCACAAAATTTTACAACATCCTCAGGAGAACCAGTTGCAAAAAACTGTATGGCTCATAAAGTTTATCCTCAGATTGAGCAGGTACCGTACCACTGCAAAGATGCCAAAATTCCAAAGTTCTCATCCACATCAGCAGAAACCTGTTCATTTTCCCCATCCCCCCCCACACCACACTGTGGTGTGAAAATATTGCAGCCTATACCCTCTGTAACTGTCTTGTTTGCATATATAAATATTGTTTCTTTAAGAAAAACAGGTACTGGCACCAATGTTAGAATGTATGTTTTAATATTTGTGCTCATACAGATATCAGTCTGTTTAAAGTGAGAAGGCTGGATAACAGGCACACACAGCTGGCACAAAAGGGAAGCTGACCTTTCAGTATTTACCCTGGTGGTGTTTTCAATGGCACTTACCTGGCTGACATTGGCGACACTGCTTTGGAAAGTGCCAATTGACTTTGCAAATCTGAAAGCTTCTTTGCAAGACGTTTGCTATATGACTTGCTTGAACTTCCTTTTCTGGGGCCCCACATTTTGTAAGCAATTAATTTTTTTTTATATAACCTAAGTATTCAGAGGAAAAGTCAGTGTTTTGTCGCAAATAACCTGCACTCTGTTAAAGATGCTATGCCTTCAAAGCAACTCAAATCCTCACGTGCCCCCCTGCTGTAGCTCCTTCAGCTGTGTGGCTTTGCAGTTCTCTGCAGCAGCTGTGAATGTAAAAGTGGAATTACTGGGCAGAAAACATGACGGTATGGAAGATCAATTAAAAGGGATATTAGTAGGAAATAGGAGTTCTCTAATAAACATCTCTTTATATTTTCCAAACAGCTGTATGCCCATGTCTGTGCTGCTGCCAAGTATAAGATATTGTGATGCATAACTCATACTACACAAGTAAAAAGGTGGTAAATAAATTGTATATCTACTTAGAAAAACATATCCAGTTATTTTGAGAGATGGAGTAGGAAGTTTGAGAATTGTGAATAGATGGCTGCTGAGGAGAAATTTGAGTTGCCAATGTGAGGCGGGTATTACACATCAGCAAAGCTGGTGAGGCAGAATATAATGGTCTTGCTGTGAGGGAGTGGGAGTAGTAGGCCTGGCTACTAGTGGAAGATCACAGCAGAAGTGTGGAGGAGAGGGACAGAAGGAAGTGGAGAAGAGAATCTGGTGATTGGATGATGTCCTTAAATCGACATTGGACACCGTTAAGTTTAAAGAAGAAATGAAGGAAGAACATTTCTTCCTGCTCTGCCAGCAACAAGCAGAACTGCCAGTCTTACACTTTCATGATTTCCCCTTGACACAACAAAATGTGCTACATGGAACGGTTCCTAAAGCTGTCAGTGCCTCCAAAACAGACACTGCGTCACAGACTTTTTCCTGATACTGCAAAATAATTTATCCAGTGTTAGGAATGAGTATTTAGAGGTGCTAACAGTCAAGGCTACACACTGAATTGTAAATGACTGGCAAATAAGCTATTAATTAAAATAGAAATTGATTCCATCTTGTGGGATTTAGGGAGAAATAAGATTCTCACAAGGTCTCTTCTGAGTGTTCTTTTAGTACAGCTAAAGGCAGTATTTTAATTTTCAAATAATCCAACCCTATAATTAAAGTTACATTTTTGCCACAAATTTTAAAATATTAATGAAACTTGAATAAGTCTGGCTGAAGTGCTCCAGGGCAAAATATAGAAATATGCTAACGAGCCCCTTCTTCAAAGATCTGCTTATGAAAGAGCCATATTCCAACGGACAAAGTTCATGGGTCTAGTTGTTCTTTGTAATTCTAATTAAATCTTTCTTTATTGATCGATTTTTAAAACATTCCTTCCTTTTATGACATGGTAGAATTATATATTTAATTACATTTATCTGGAAATTTAAAGAAAATATAATAATATACAATAATTTTAATTTCTTTGTCTTACACATTGTGTTGATTTTTTCCAACTAGAATGAGTTGCCATTGAAAACTGAGGTAACGTGAAGGATGACATAAATTAATTCTTAATAAATGGATCATAAATGTCCATGCTGGTATAATTTATAAAGACCCTATTCTTGCACAGCAGGATATGAGCAATTTATTGAGAAGAAGAAGGAATTACTAACAACCTATAACAGAAAAATTAGAATGCTCAGTCATGCCAAAATAAAATCAGAATTAAACATCATTACTGATCCTTGAACAATTGTGTACTGAGTGTTCAACTTATACTATCGGGATGTGGGGGAAGGTAATTTCACCTGAATTTAAGCTATGATACTGCGAAACACTAGCACCAACTCAGAATTGTCATAGCTAAATAGTACAGATTATGCTGAATGACTTAAAACTGTCCTGTGCTCTAGACATACTAGCTGTATCACAGACATAACCTCCAGTATCTCCCTTTTTCCTTTGGCTACTGGTGTTCCCGGGAACAGCTGCCCCCTAAAATTCTTCCTCTAGGGGAATGACAATTAGGATCAATAGAAATATGATGCCTCTGCCTGGTTTTGCCCAAATGAAAAAGGCATATGATTAAAATGAAGCAAAACCCAATACATCATTGTGTATTTCATGACAAGATCTGTTCTTTATTGTTACAGATGTTAGATGTATTGTTTGACTTAGGCAAAAGTGCTGGATTCACTGGGCATCTAGGAGAAATGTTGCTGCCAAGAAGCACTCGAAAGTGAGGGTTTGGATGGTGCAAGGTTTTATGGATACTGATGCAGATGATTCAGTATTGGTTACCTGAACACGTTTCACAGATGAAGATGCTTTACTGGAGCCACAATCAGCCTGGTTTGCCATTTTGTTTCAGATATAATATATAGATATAAAATATAAGTGAGGACGTAGACCTGTTCTTTCCCTACATCTCTCACAGTCAGCATGGTAAACAGCTTTTAAGGTGTGTGGTGTGGGAACCAGAAGTTGAGTTCAAGATAGAGTTGCAATTACGGCAGAGGATGTCTCAGTGTTAAAATGTGTTTCTTAGAGCTAGATTAATAGAATATAGTATCATAGAATGTCCTGAATTGGAAGGAACCCACAATAGTCATTGCATCCATATCCTGAATCCACACAGGATGACCCAAAAATCAAAATCTATGCTTGAGTGCATTGTGCAAAGACTTCTCGAACCCCAGCAGCTCAGTGCTATGTCCACTGCCCCGGGAAAACCTGTATCATATGCAACTCTCCCAGCTCACTAAAAAAAGCTCTGAACTAGGACGACTATGAGAACCTGTGTTGCTATTTGACCAAGGTACCTCACAGCTCTGGTCATACTATGTGTAAATCATAGCAGTTCTCAGCCTGAAGGGACCTGATATCAGCAGGCTGATATTGCTGCTGATTTCATCTGAAAATTCTGCTTGAGATGATGCTCTGCCATGACTTACAGAATCACAGAATGGCTTGGGTTGGAAGGGACACCAAGAATCACCAAGTTCCAACCCCTGCCATTGGCAGGGCCACCAATCTCCAGATCTGCTACTAGATCAGGCCGCCCAGGGCCCCATCCAATCTGGTTT
Source organism: Tragopan temminckii (assembly GCA_028571105.1). NCBI lineage: Eukaryota > Metazoa > Chordata > Aves > Galliformes > Phasianidae > Tragopan > Tragopan temminckii. Next base: position 7,206 of record JAOWBP010051412.1, on the reverse strand, counting down.
TGAACACTTCCAGGAATGGAGCATCCACAGCCTCTCTGGGCAATCTGTTTCAGCACCTCACCACTGTCTCTGTGAAGAGCTTCCCCCTGAAATCTAATCTAAACCTTCCCTCCTCAAGCTTAAAAACATTCCCCCTTGTCCCATCCTTATCTACCTGAGTAAAAAGTTGATTCCACTAGTAAAAGGTTGTTTCCCCCTACTTACTGCGACTGTGAAGAATATCTACTGCAACTGAAAAATATCTATATTTCCATCTCACTTCAGAAAGTGTAATATGCTCTGGAGATGGCTAAATCAAGACATTTCTTCTCCAGAGAAAAGACTGAGTTAATAACTCTCAGAGAATCAAACTATAAACAGAATTGTGCCATTACAATTTATCTGTTAAGCCACAGTAAAATTAAATGCTCTGTTCTAACTGGCAGGAAGGGGTGCAAACTTCAGTTTCTTCCTCAAATATGCTGTTCAAATAATTCATACAGATAAATTTACAATTAAACAGTCAACCACATTTTATAAGTACATTCAGTTTAGACTAAGTTTTGTTCAAAACTTCACAGGATGATATCCACTCATCTTGGAGTAAAAACTGTTTTTGGGGAAAATGTTCAAATGCTGCCTCTGTAGCAATACTGTGAGCCCAAGAACAACATAAATTTTATTAAACTATTCTGTTAAATTATGTGTCAAAGGGCTGGAGACAATAAAAACCACCAGCAAAGTTCCCAGTCCTATTTCAAATCAGTCAGCAGCAAAGGACTTGGAACAAAATGTTTCTGAGACAGGATGGTAAACACTGTCCTTAAGGCTTGAATTTGTTGCAACTCTCTGGGTATATCTACTAAACAAAACAAATAATAATAATTAAAAAAATAAAAATAAAAATGAGTTAAGTGTGTGTCTGTGAGCTTGAAAGAGAGGAGAAAATCCATAGGAAAAAATAGACTATTTCTGTGAGAAAGTAGCTGTTTTTCATGTCAGCACTTTTTTTGTTTGGTCAGCAATATACTTTTTGATCCTTAGCAGCCAAGGGGAAAAATTCATTAGTTTTACAATTAAAAAAAGTTTCAAAATTAGAACGATTTCCTGTATTATTCTTCTAAGACATATCTTTACAGAAACTTAAATCATTAGATTTTTTTTTCTTATTGATAGCTTGCCTTCCTCTCATCCCAGCTTCCCAGTGGCTTTTAGCTCCGACATTAGGAAGTATTTCTTTACTGTGTGGGTAATGAAGCACTGGCACAGGTTGCACAAAGAGGCTGTGGGTTCTCCTCCTTGGAGATCTCCAGAAGCTGCCTGGCCATGGCCCTGGGCACCCTGCTCTGAGTGTCCCTGCTTGAGCAGAGATTGGGCTACATGCCTTCAGAGATCCCTGACAACCTCAACCATTCTGTGATCCTATGGTTCAGTGATTTCTCCATTGGTTGAAATCTTTTTTGGATTTCATATTAGTTGTAGAATGTTAATGGATGAAAAATTTTGTTTATTGTTGATCTCAAACAAAATAAAGCTGAAAAAATAAACTGTACTTAATCTCAATTAGAAACAAAGTAGAAGCTCCCCTAAGTAGAAATAATTGCTTCCAATCATTGTGAATAGGCAAAAAAAGGAATATTTTTCATAATAATGCCATGATACAATCATATTTCTGTCCTCATGAAATCATTGCATTCAAATTTTAAAATAAAACCTTTTAAACTGGTAACATAAAAGTAAAATGCTCATGCTATTTATTTCTAACTTACAAAAATTACATTCAAATAATTGTTCTTTTATTTTACGTACCTTTAAAATCCAACTGAAATTTGATTCATTTACTTTCATGGGCAACTGTGACTTTTGAGTCACTTAGGAGTGACAGAGAAGACAGTAAAGAAAAACATCTTTACTGATTTTGCTTTCCATCATAGTGATGGAGATAATCCATGATAATAGCTATGGTTCCTTTTCCCAAAGGTAAATAACAGTGAAAAGTTATGAACGTCTTTGTTAAGTGCTGATCTTTTAAATATTCTTCAGTCGGGAACCATGATCTTTGTGAATTCTGATGGTGAATTCTACCAAAGAGCATGCTGCAAAAACTGTGCTAAAGAGTGCTTGTTCATAAAAGGAAATGTTTTGCATTGCCACCTTGTACAATGGAAAGCGCTCAGGCGCTTGTGTAATTTCTGATAGATTATGTGGGATGTTTATGCATCTTTTTAACTTGGTAAATCTGGCCAAGGAAAGCTATGTCCTGTTGTTTTTTGCTGAGTTCTGCCTCTCAATCACCATTAAAGCTGTCCTCAACAATGGACTTGGCCGAGGCATTTTTGGTTGAAGAAAATGTTGCAACATTAGAATAATTTTGTTTTGGATGAAGGTTTCCAACCACACACAAACAGGTAATTATCACCATGTATCCTCTCTTTACTTCTTTCACTGTCCTTTCCTTTTGTGACATGTTTTTAAACCTGCTCAAGAAAAAAATTCAAAACCGGTAGCGGCACTTTGGGTGAAAGCTAAAAGCCAGGATTTGAGCATATCCCAACAAAGAAGCACTGCTCTGCATCAAGCAGAGATTGAAATTTAAAAATTGGTCTCCTACCTTACAGACTTATCTGCTGAAATGTCTCATGCTTTGCCATTTTTGTGGAAGTCTGAAGACAGTTACCACACGATGAGCACAAGTAGGCATGCTATCTAAAGAGGCAGGCCTGATTTGAAATAGCAGCATTTTTTGTTCATGTGACACCACAGCGTCAAAAAGAAAACCAGAAGGTATATTAGCCAAAGATGTTTAAAATCAAAAGAAAGATGGTCTGGGTTTTGAGTCTTCCTTTTGTTTTTAACTAAAAGCCCAGCTTTTATAATTTAGAAGATTTGTAAGTATGCATTATATGTAGTAGAGCCTTTCTCGCTTTCTTACTTACTTGGTGATGCCACTTTTTCTTAATCAAATGATCCACACTTAGGGACCACATATATGTTTTCTGTTAGGGAAACATTGATGATGAAATAAAATATCTCTCATCCAGTCCTTTATTTATTTACAAAGACTGCTGGAATTCTGTCTCCTCAAACCCAGAAAATCCCTTCAAAACTGAAAGCATTTTAGCCAAAGTCTGTGCTAAACATCTTCCTTTCCAGGGTTTCTTCAGTGCCTATTCTTATTGCTTGTCCAGCATGTAGCTGGGGCACTCTTATGATTTTTTTTTTTTTTTAATTTATTTCTGCTGCAGCTATTTCAAAAACAGTTACTCACACAGTCTGCATATATTCTTGTTTGCATGTGCCTTTGGGAAGGGAAGATGGTTAGTTTTAGTTTCAGGAGATATAATGGTGCCTAACTGATTATTATAACAATTTTAAATTATAGATGGTAGTTATACCCACAGTGTCAGAGGTTTAAACCAATCCAGAATAAAGCAAAGGGAAAAAATGATCTCCCCCAAACTGATCAGGACAATAGATTCAGGCAATTGCATTCATATATGAACAAAATTAGTGGATAGACCCAAATCCCATTTTTCAAAGTCACAACACTTTTATGTGGTCACAAATCATATAGCCATAAATCAAATACAAAGGGCATGGTCACAGAGTGTAAAGGGTTTATTCACTTACTGATAAATTAACTGAACAAAAAAAAAAAAAAAAAAAAAAAATCAATTTCAATGAGAACTTTCTCTTTTTGTATTAGTATTTAATTCATTTAAAAACTGCATTATAATAATATGATAAGGTCCTCAATCTGACAAAGACCAAATGTGAACAAGTGCTTTCTAAAAAGTGTGATGAACACAGAGAATGAAAGATGTTTGATACATATTATATATAAAGTTCAGCAATTGTCCAGTGCTGATGATGTACAAGGACAGCTACTAAACTTCCCAGTGACCAAAGGGAACTCCATAAATATCATCATTCCCTTAGATTTTTTTTTTCAGTTTCTTGGCTATGATAATATTCATAATCAGCTATAACTCTTAACAACTTCTGCTGCTTTCTAATGATACACCACTTGTATCTGTATAAAGAATAAATGGCTTGGTTTGAATGACATAGATGTGAGATAAAGAAATGCAAGGCACATATGGAGCTGAATGTGGCGAGGAATATGAAAAATAGCAAGAAGGATTCTATGGCTACATTGGTTAGAAAAGAAAGATCAAGCAGTGTGTACTCCCTCTGATAAATAAGAAGGGGGAACTGGAAACAGACATGGAGAAGACTGAGGTACTCAAGTTTTTTGCCTCAGTCTTCACTGGCAGTCAGCCCCATGTCTTTCAAGTACCTGAACATATAGGTGGAAGGTGAGGGAGCAAATCCCTCCTACTGTAAGCAAAGAGCAAGTCTGAGATCACCTGTTAAGACTGGATTTGTACAAGACTATAGGGACCCTTGACCTGCATCCCAAGCTCCTGAAGTAACTGTCTGATGAAGTTGCCAAGTTGTGGCTATGAAGTGAAGTCCTTGGAGACTGGAAGAAAGGGAAACATCACTCTTATTTTTAAGAAAGGTAGAAAAGAAGACCTGGAGAGCTACAGGCCCCTGAACCTCATGTCTGTGCCTGGGAAGATCATGGAACAGATCCTCCTGGAAAACGTGTTAAGACACATGCAAAGAATGTAGGTGATTCAACAAAGCCAGCACAACTTTACCAAGGGAAGATCATGCCTGACCAATCGAGTGGATTTCTACAAGGGAGTGACAGCATCAGTAGACAAATGAATCATGTTGTCTACCTGGACTTCTGAAAGGTCTTTTATATGGCCCCACACCATATTCTTATCTCTAAATTGGTGACATATGAATTTGAAGGGTGGACTGTTTGATGGATAAGGAATTGGATGGATGGTCACAGACAGGGAGTTATGGCTCTATGTCCATGTGAAGGCTGATGATGAGTGGTGTCCCTCGGTGGTCTGTCTTGGGAGTAATGTTCTTCAAAACCTTTATTAACAACCAGAGAGCAGGATTGAATACATCATCAGGAAGTTTGCTGATGACACTAAGCTGTGTGGTATTGTTGAAACAACAGAAAGAAGAGGTCCATCCAAAGGGATCTTGACAAGGTGAAAAAATGAGATCATGTGAACCTAATGAGATTCAATGAGTCTAAGTGCAAAGTGCTGCACTTGAGGCAGCACAATCCTGGAAATATGTACAGAATGGGAGAAGAACTCGTTGAGAGCAGCCCTGCAGGGAATTACAGTGGACGAAAAGCTTGCCATGGGCCTGCAGGTCCAGAGGACAGCCAAAAGATGATCAGAGGACTCAAATACCTCTCCTGTGATGAAAGGTTGAGGGACCAGGGCTTGATCAGCCTGGAGAAGTGAAGGTACCAGGGAGACCTCATTGTGGCTATCCAGTATTTAATAGGAGCTTATGTACAAAATGGAGACCAGCTTTTTACATGATCTGATAGTAATAGGACAGGGGTGAACAGTTTTAAAATAAAAGAGGGGAGATGAAGATGTTAGGAAGAAATCCTTTACTCAACAGATGATGAGGCACTGGAACAGGTTGCAAAGAGAAGTTTTGGAAGCCCCATCCCTGGAGGTGTATAAGGCCTGGTTGGAAGGGGCTCTGGGCAACCTGAGCTAGTGGTCAGCAACCCTATCTGCAGCAGGAGGGTTGGAACTTGATCATAGAATCATAGAATCCTTAGAGTTGAAAGGGACCAGTAAAGGTCATGTAGTCCAACTCCCCTGCAGTGAACAGGGACAAACACAGATAAATCAGGTTACCCAGGGCTTGATCCACACTCGCCTTGAAAGTCTCCACGGATGGGGCATCAACCACGTCTCTAGGCAACCTGTTCCAGTGGCTCACTATCCTAACTGTAAAAGATTTTTTCCTTATATCCAACCCAAATCTACCCTCTTTGAGCTTGAAGCCATTTCCCTTTGTTCTATCACCCCAGACGCTGCTAAAACATCTGTCCCTTTCTTTCCCGTAGCTCCCCTTTAGATATTGAAAGGCCACTGTCCGGTGATCTCAGAGCTTTTTCTTCTCCAAGCTCAACAGCCCCAGCTCTTTCAGCCTGTCCTCATAGGAGAGGTATTGCACTCCTTTGGTAATTTCTGTGGCCCTCCTCTGGATGAGCTCCAACAGCTCCATGTCTCTTCTGGACTAAGGAGTCCACATCTGGACACAGTACTCCAGGTAAGGCCTCACCAGCACAGAGCAGAGGGGCAGGATCACTTTCCTTGACCTGCTGGCCATGCTTCTTTAGATTAGATGATCTTTAAAGGCTCTTCCAAACCAAGTCTTGGTCTTTGGACATTTTTGAAACTACATCAAATGAGATGAATAAGATATGGCTACTATAAAAAATCTAGATCTGATGTGCAGACTCTATCAAGTTCTGATCCACATCTCAGCTCTGAAAAAAAATATCAGAGAGCAACCAATATAGATCATAATGATATTACATATTGTAATACATTAGTAGCAGTGTACTCATGGAAGCTTGTAAAACAGGTTACACTCAAAGTTTTTAAGGAAATTCTAACTAAAAGTGAGAAAGAGAGGGTACAGTAAGAAGCAGTGTGTTCCTTGCACATCGTGTCTCTTGGGCTCAAGAAATTTGGAAGCATTTATGGAGCCAGTCTGAAGCCAGCTGGATTCTGATGAATTTTAACCTCAGCCTCTCAATAGCTGAAAACGAAAATACAGAAAACCTTTGCAAGTTGGTATAGCAGTCCTGTGAAGACTGGAAGCTGGTCAATCCCACTGTTAGTTCAGGGCACCAAATCATACTAAATAAGTGAAACATTGTCTCTAGCGGTTTGGATAAAAAAATAATAACCAAGCTATAGGACTTCGATGTAAGTATAATTCAAAAGTTCACCTCCGATACCTAGTTTTGCTGGAAAATGTAGTCGTTACAAGCTTTTCCATTCTACTTTGTGAAACAAAGCTTCGTGCAGCTGCTCTGGATCCACAGTTCAAAACTCCTGCCCTGATACCTCTTGCTGCATTCACACGGTCTGGGCTTTTGGGAGCTGAACACCCAGCTTTTTGGCTTTGCTGAAGCCAACCAACCGCTCAGCATCCTCTCAGCTGCCCACGGATGGAGGTTGCAGGGGAGTAGGGCCCTCTCTCGACCACAACTTTGGCGGGAGCAAGGCCAGCTTCTGACGGGCGGCAGAGCTCGCGGCCGCCCAGGTGAGGACGGGCGGTGCGGTGAGCGGGGGGCGGCCGCGCGGGGCGGGG
>JAOWBP010051411.1:0-12435 GCA_028571105.1 Tragopan temminckii | reverse complement strand
AGTCCTTGTCTGCCTGCTTTGGCTGGCTGCCTGGAGTTCTGGCATTTGCCTGCCTGCTTTGGCAGCCTGGCTGAAGTCGCAACCCCTGCCTGCCTGCCTTGGCTGGCTGGCTGCAATCGTGGCCCCTGCCTGCCTTGGCTGCCTGGCTGCCTGGAGTCATGGCCCCTGCCTGCCTGCCTTGGCTGACTGGCTGGAGTCACGGTCGCTGCCTGCCTTGGCTGACTCGCTGGAGTTACAAACTCTGCCTGCCTTGGTTGACTGGTTGGCTTGAGTTCTGGTCCCTGCCTGCCTTGGCTGGTTGGCTGGAGTTGCAGCTCTTAGCTGGCTGACTGGAGTCATGGCCCCTACCTGCCCGCCTTTGTTGGCTGGTTGGCTTGTGTCACAATTGGTGTTCTGATTTCAGGATCCCTGTATTTATAGTAGTTTGCTAGGAGTTGGCTCGTGACATCATAATGCCGTGGCTTTGTTACCCTAACAATATTCTGGACAACAAAAACATGGCTGTGTTGGGTGAGTGGAGGCTATGCCCTGAGAGTTGCCTTACTTGTCACCTGTGGGAGTCTGCCAATAAGCTTTTCAGGCCAATTCTTTGTAATATTTTCACTGTCGATTCCAATAAAGATCTGGAAGTTATATGAAGTAAATGTGTGGATGATGCTTAGCTGGGAGGAACGTTGACTCCCTTGAGGGCAGAGAGACCTTGCACCAAGATCTGGACAAATTTGAGGATGGTTCCAATCTGCATGAAGAAGAGCAAGTGCTGGGATCTGCATGTGGGGTGGGGCAGCCCTGGAAGTATATATAGAGTGGGGGCGAGAGTGTGGAGAGCAGCCCCGCAAAAAGAGATCTGGGCGTTCTTGGTCTTGAATCTAGGCTAGCAGTGTGCCCTGGCAGCCAGAAGGGCCAACTGTACCCTGGGGAGCACCAGGCCCAGCACTGCCGGTGATGGAAGTGGTAGTCCCGTTCTGCTCTGTGCTGTGCAACTGCACCTCCAGCACTGGGTGCAGGTTTGGGGCTGCTACATAAGAAGAACATAAAGCTATTAGAGAGTCCAAAGCAGAGCTGCAGAGAGGGGAAAGGGTCTGAGGGCATGGTATGTGAGGAGTGGCTGCAGTCCATTGCTTTGTTCAGCCCAGAGCAGAGGAGATGAGGGGAGGCCTCAGAGAGGCTGCAGCTCCTCACAGGGTATGGAGGGGCAGGGCTGAGCTCTGCTCTCTGTGACAGCGACAGGGCCCGAGGGGAGGGCATGGAGCTGTGTCAGGGGAGGGACAGCTTGGGGTTAGGGAAAGCATCTGAACCAGAGGGCAGTGAGCACAGCCCCGAGCTCAGGGAGTGTTGGGACGCTGCTCTCAGACACAGGGTTTGAGTTTGGGTGGACCTTTGTGGAGCCAGGAGTTGGACTTGATGATCCTTGTGGGTCCCTTCCAACCTGGGATATTCTGTGACTCTTATCCTGATCCAGCTTCTCAACAGCATGGAAGGTAGCTGTTGAAGTTCATCTAACTACTTGCTTATTGTACATTCCCTAAAAAGAATAGCCCAGGCTGATCAGAAAGTCACAGCAGGATTAACATTGTTTTAATTGAAAATTAAGAATGACCCCAACAGACATACTGTCTCCCTTGGAAAAAAAACAGTGCTCCCAAACTTCTGGTATGGGCAATTTCTTTGTAGCAAAATACAGCGTTATACAGACCTTCAACAGCTGTATAAAGCAGCACAGCTGCTCTTTACAATCTATTTTATTTAGGTTTCAACAAGTAGGTTAGAATCTTTGCACAACCTTTGGGGAAAATTTGAAGACTGATGTTAGTGAGAAACATCCCCAGTCTGTGTACTGTGTACTGTGTGTCTTCATGAAGATAAAAAATACTCAGCGATCTTTTTGGAGAGATACTAGAATACTCAATGGTCATGCTCAAAGATAGAATCATAGAGTCATAGAATGGTGTGGGTGGAAAAGGGCCACAGTGATAGCTAGTTTCAACCCCTCTGCTATGTGCAGGGTCACCAACCACTAGATCAGGCTGCCCAGAGCCACATCCAGCCTGGCTTTGAATGCCTCCAGGGACAGGGCATCCACAACCTCTCTGGGCAACCTGTTCCAGTGTGTCACCACCCTCTGACTGAAAAACTTCCTCCTAATATCTAAACTACACCTCCCCTGCCTTAGTTTTAAAACCATTTCTCCTTGTCCTATCACTATCAACCTTTGTAAACAGTCATTCCCCCTCCTGTTTATGTGCTCCCTTTAAGTACTGGAAGGCCACAGTGAGGTCTCCCTGGAGCCTTCTCTTCTCCAAGCAAAACAAGCCCAGTTCCCCTAACCTTTCCTCGAAGGAAAGGTGCTCCAGCCCTCTGATCATCTTAGTGGCCCTTCTCTGGACACTCTCCAAGAGCTCCACGTCCTTCCTGTACTGGGAGCCCCAGGCCTGGATGCAATACTCTAGATGGGGCCTCACAAGAGCTGAGTAGATGAGGATAAATGATCTGTAAAAGAATGATCAGTAAGGTAACAAATTTAGTTGAAAATAATAAACTATTCAGAGTAATGAAGTGCAACCTGTGTGGAATATCCAAGAGGTGAGTGGGTATTATTTTTGCAGATGAAATTTAATGGTGATAGACGTGAAATAATGCACATTTTGGAAAAGCAATACTAGCTTCCATAGGACTGAGTAGTCCTAACTTCCTTGAACTTCCTTGTCTATTTTCTATAGCCAGTTATCTTGGAATACTCATGTCCTGGGATGACTTGGGGCATCTTTTGGATTCTCTATGGAAGTATCAGTTTTCAGTAATGATGTTATTGTTGAATAAGAATCAGAAAAGGGTCAAGAAAGATTGCTTAATTACGTAATTTCTCCAGTGTAAGTAATAACTGGATGGTCTAGGATTTCTCTATATAGAAAGAAAACTTGAATAGGTGACATGGCAGAGATTTATAAAAACCTGAACAGCATGGAGATGATAAATAGGGACTGACTGCAATTTTATTTTTCCATAAAGATAGCAAGTGTCATACTCAAGTCAAAAGAAAATGACTCTGGAAATGATTTACATTTAAGTTGTAGGACTTCTTGTAACAGGATGAATACCCATACTCAAATTTTTGCAGCCTTCAAATAGCAATTGGGCCTCTGCACAGTAGGCAAATCAAATCAGTCTATAGAATATTAATCCTTGTCTTAAGAAGTCCCTGTGCTGCAAATTATAGGAGCTTTTGATAATATTCTGTGTAGTTACTCTTTGTGTTTGCCTTGTTCCAGAAATGTTCTGTCAGTCACTGTTGGAAACAAAACATTGGATGGAAGGAGCCTTTGATTTGACCCATGCAGAGATTTTTTGAAAATTTTGTTTTCAGAGGAATGTGGATATCACTCGGATTTTAAATTTTTTTCTTGTCTTTTTACCAGCATATTTCATTATACTCGCAACTAAGCTCATGTTATTTTGCATTTAGTCTCTAAAAAATTAAATAATAACAACAACAAAAATTACAAAAACAAAGAAAACCACCTTTCTTTTTTTTCTTTCTCTTTTAATGTATGCACAACTATAGTCCTTAGACACTGGTAGAGAATAAGAACAAACTGGGAGGCAGGACATGTATTTAGACAGATCTTATTTGTTTATTATTTGTTTTATCTCTTTGGTTGTTCAGTCTCTATCAAGTATTGCAGAAGTGTTTAAGAACTGCTTCATTTCTGTAAAACCAGATGTCTCATTTTTTTGAGATCTCTTCTGTCCATTGAACTCAATCCCCTCCTCCGTTTCAGCAGTGCTGTGACCTGTTAGGGCAGATGCTTATCAGTTTCTGTGTACTCCATTACAAATGCACTGCTTTCTAAAAAAAAAAAAAAAAAAAAAAAAAAAAAAAAAAAAAAACAGAGAGAGAGAGAGAGAAATTCTGGAGACATTTTCCTTACCAAAATTCAGTTTGTTAAATTATACTCAAGTTGCAGTATGCAATACAGCTAGCTACTGTTGTCTAGAAAGACGGTTTGCAATTTGTTTCAGGTAAACCAGTAAACAGTAATAATGCTGACATTACTAACCAAATCTGAGTGAATTGCATAAGGTTAAAAATACGCTTGTTTTATCATTCTCATTAGAATTTTTCTGGGATTTTCAAACCTACGTTTCATTTTCTACCTATCAATAGGAAATCCTGAAGTTTTCTTTTTCTTTTAAGACTTGTTATTCTGAGAGTATAGAAGCTGTGTATGTCACATAGAATTTAAACTTTGTAGCATAAGAAGTTGTTCAAATTGTGGAAATACTCTTGTAGTAAAACAAGATAGACAAGCAAGTGATAAATGTATTGAATCATCCATTCTTGATGTCTTCCATGGGGTTTTCACAGTGCAATTAATTCCATAAGAAGAAACTTATGGTTTACTCACAGAAATTGTTTAGTTTTAGTCTGTTTAGTGCTTGTCTCTTTTTTGAACTGACAAGGTGACACTTCAGTATGATTGTCATTTTTTTCTCCCTTTTAGTAGTCAGAAGATAGCAATACCCATTCTTCACCATCCATTCTTTTTCTTTATTATTGTTATTATGGTTTAATGCTGCATTATCTGATATTGTGCAAAGCCAGTCAACATACTTTTAGTACTTATGAATTTCATAGTTATTTCCCATATTACTTCTATGGGTTGTCTCACAATAAGCTAATCTACAGAAAATCATTTTGAGAGGTTTAATCTGTAAGCAGATCTAAAGTGCCTTTATTATTTCCTTGACTGCTTCTCATGTGTCTTGGGTGCAACATTTTTTTTTAACCCACTGTACAAACCAGTATTCAGAGGGCTGTGACTATGGAGTCATTGTCATTCTAGTTCACAAAATGATCACCTTAAACATAGCTCTGCCATTTACCCACCACAAGACCAGGATGCGAAAAGAAAATGGATATAAAGATAGTGCTAACACTTAAAAGATTAAAATCACCTTTTAAACCTTCGGAGTACATTAAACCTTCCCCTGAAATGGTCTTCCAGGAATGCTGAAACCTACTATTACTTTATTACTTAAGCATAGCAAATTAAAACCTTTCTTTGAGCAATAAAAAAATACTTTTGGTGACAGTTCAAAAGAGGGAGCTGGCACTGGCTTTGAAAGGCATTTCTTTCTTCTGAGATCACCTTGGTCCTAGAGATACGGTATTTGGCTAATAAAGACATTTGGATAAAATTCAAATCTATCTTTCTCTCTGTAAATACTGTTGCTTATGTATTTCTGTACACATTATTTCAATATTCTGTAGCATCTTTTATTTGCCAAAAATCTAGTTTGTGTTCTTACATTCTATGAAAATGTAATTTGTGTATTGTATTTTTTACTGCATATCTGTATTTCAAATTGCATTTGAAGAATGAGTGTGAAAAGGGCATTTGTTTTCTTCTCTAACATTCATGGATAAATGCAGCTGAACTGCCAAGTTGTGGCCTGAACCAGTGATTGAGCACCAAGTGAGAAGGTGTGACTAATTCAGGGAGCTTGGGTGCAGGCAATGCACCTGAGTCACTGGAAGGGGTGGACTTTGAATCCATCTCTCCTTGCCTTCATTTAAGGGTTAGCAGCTGATGCAGTACTATCTGTCTGGATAGAGATTGTATTTCTTTTGAGCTGTTACTGGTTGTTTGAAAGGGTGAGCTGATCTCCTTTGTTGTCTTTTCTTGCTCTATGGTGCTTGTTGCTCATTAGAAGGGACTGTCACTGATGCTTCTTTATTTTCTGTAGATGGATTATATTATATGTTATGAAATCATTTTCCTATAAAAGTGTCCTTTCTAAAGTACATGCCACTATACGTAATACGGAGGATTTATTTTATGACATTCTAAGAAAGCTAATAAAAAAAAATAAAATAAAAAATTAAGATTTACTGTTACTGGAAGATTTTATTCTGTTTCACTTTGTTTGATTTTATTGTTCTACACTTACACTTGGAAGAACATTTTCCTTCCACATTTAAAAGCTCCCAATTGAGTTTTGTCAAAATCAAGTAACAAATATATTCCTCAAGAAACGATCTTTTTTTCCTTAAATTTCTAGTAATGCTATTTATCTATTTATTTAAAAGAATCAAGAGGGCCTGAAAAACTTGTTTTGATGTAATATGAGCTACTAGTTCAGTGATTCTAGATATTTCTAAGCAGAGCATAAAACTAATGATGGTATATGTATTTTTATTGTGGGTAGGTTGCCTGTATTATCTTCTTAATCTTTTATGGGTGTTCACTATTTCTGAGTTAATCTTTGTCTAGTAACAAATTGAGAACTGTATTGTTTTTGCTAGCGTGCTATAGAAATTTACTCTAAATCCCCATTCAGTGTATTTACATCTTAGAGTTCAGCCTATGATGCTAACACTGCATAGTGGAAGAACATCCAGTTTCTGATAGCTGGGCAGAAATATTGCACAGTCATGAAAATTAGAGATGGAATTTCTGAACTTCCTAAAACTTGTGGTTAGGATTGTTAAAAAGAAACAATCTTTTTTTTTCTTTTTAAGAAAACATTGATGTTGATTAAGAAAAATAAACAATTGTTTGACGTCCCTAATAAGAAATTAATTAGTGTAAGTACAACTAATTCTGTTATATTTCAGAATTTCTTCTACAGTGACCTGTTTTCCCCTCACTCTAATTGTCCATCTGTCTGGGCGCACCTCATGGTTATCAAACTGCATCTCTGAAAAGTGTGGGATATCTAATGTCAAACCACCCACAACATTCAGTGTGGGAGACTTTGACTGCTTTTGAACAGTTTCTTAAACCTGTTTGAAAATAGTGTCAATAACACAGTTTAGTAGTCTTATCTTTCCACCACTAAGGGTTATCTCATCAAATAATTAAAATAAGATAAAAACGTGTATTGGATCAGACTTTGCCCTTTTTGAGTAGTAATCATTTTGTAATAATCGGAATCAGCCATGTAACTCAGTGTTCCATGCAATACTAATTATCCATCTTTTCCAATTGTTACTCTTCATGATGGTCCCCAAGCAACAAATTCAGAATGCATGCTTTTTGCTCACTTGAGTCAGTTATCAGCAGTGGCATTCCCTCTGTCATAATGAACTCAGTTCATGTGAGGTGGAAAAATTAAACTTCTGAAATTGCATATTGATGATCCTAATGTATGTGGAAGCTCTAAGAAGGAATTGGAAGATCTAAGAGATAAAACTACTAAGTACAGTTCTCAAAGAAGGTCTTCCCCTTCAATCCAGAAAGTACTTACTGTCATTTGCTACAGGTCTATCACCTAAATAAGGAAGAGACAATATAAAAAAAAATGTGCTATTGCCTTACCTTGTTTTCTTGCAGCAGCCTGTAAAGGAAACAGGCGGTTGAGACTAACTGCTTTGCGCAGACTGGCTTCACAAAGAAATTACTGGGAATCAGTTCCCATTGAGATGGAGTCATTGTTGATAAGGAAGTCAACAACTCTGTGATGCAACTTATCACACTCAAGATCTTTGCTGAGCACGGCATGTAACTGATGGGTAATTCAAAGGTCTAGTAATTCTAGAGCCCAAATGGTAGCAACCATTGCCAAATTATATAATCTTTTTACATTTGATCAGATGTTGATCAATCTCTTTCTCTCTTGATTGATTGCAGCTTCTGATTTTACAGCTGTATGACTGAAAACTTCCTTTAAAATATTAGTCACACAATTCTTTTCTTTCCATGAATTTCCTTAGGAGTTCTTCGTAAAGCAAGAACAACAGAAATTTTATTTTATTCTAGATGAATTCCTTCTTCCACTTCTTTCCTCAGCTTCTGAAACCCTTTTTATTCTCCTCTCTGTCTGACATTTACACATCTTATTTGCTTTCTTTCTTTAAATATTCAGCTTCTTTTCTCTTGCTCTGAATAATCTCTTTTATTCTCTTTTGTGATTTCTCTAGATTTTCTATATAATTTACTGTTCTCTTCTGGTTAATATCCTTCAAAATACACACAGATCATTTTCAGTTTTACAGGATTTTTTTAGTGACAAAAAAAACCTGTTTTGATGGTATAATAATTCTTGAAATGCAATCTGTGATTGTACTAAAAATTGAGGACTTTTATCTTAGAATAAAAGCAGCTGAATGTAGCTTGCTGTTGCCAGAAATGGAAATAAAATCAAGTTGACAACTCAAATTGCTACAAAAATATGTAGACAAACCACTTCTTTATTTCAGAAAAAATAGCAAAGAGAATAGGAGAATACACTTTTATGAAGTTCCAAGTAATTGTAAAATGGTCGACTAGCAAGTCTGTCCTGTAAGTTGTTATTAGATGTACATATGGGAGAAGTGCTTTCCTGGAGTATTTGTAGAAAAGATAGTGTTGTGGATTAGCAAATTTACTGAAGCTTGATTCACATCCAGAAAAACAATATTGTCTGTAGCCTTTCAATAAACTTTTATGTGAGTGGGATCAGTCTGTTAAGCTGCTGATCAGCCTGAGAGGCGTTTCGTATGTAATTTTAGCATAACCAGTTAACTATTGATTTTTCTTTCACTTTAGTGAGTTTTTTTCATAAATGTGTAATTGTTTCTGTCTCTTTCAGATGTTATAGATGATGATTGTATACTGTCTTAATCTGGTTTGAACTAAAGGTAGTTTATGGCAAGTATACTACAGAACTGTATCTGTTACTCAAAAGGTAGTGAGCTGATTAATGAGAGCCCTATAAACACTCTGACAAGTGCTACCGCCTCAGCACATTCTCTGATCCATATAAAAGGTGAAAGCAGGTCTTTGTTTTGGCTACTGAGCAAGGCTGTGTACTGATGGCATGGTCTCAAGGCAAGGAAACGTTAACAAGTGCTGTTTTTATAGGCAATAAAGGCTCACTGGCAAATAGCAAAATGTTGGGGTGGTTCATATTCTTGTATAACAGCTTTGAGAATGGGAGCCTATGGATGTTACTATCTGTTATACATTCATCCTAGCAAAATAGCACTTCCTCCTATTAAATTGCATTTAGTATTTTTTTTTTATGTGGTATACTGTAGACACAGAATAAATTTCTGGAACTTCTTTTCATCTG
Organism: Tragopan temminckii; assembly: GCA_028571105.1. NCBI lineage: Eukaryota > Metazoa > Chordata > Aves > Galliformes > Phasianidae > Tragopan > Tragopan temminckii. The sequence goes on along the minus strand of JAOWBP010051411.1, from coordinate 3,378 downwards.
TTTACATATAAAATGTGTTGACAAGAAGAAAAATTACTGTTGGAAGGTTTCTCAGGCTCCTGAGCAGAAGCAGAAAAGTGCTACAAAGAACAGACAAAACGGAGTTTACTTATGCATTCAGAACTTTAGAAGCCTGGCTTTCATTATGCTATTGCCTCTTACCTTTTATAGTTAATGTATATTTTCTGATTGAGTACATCTTCATCTATGCAGTAAAAATGCATGAGTTTTTTTTTATGTGTAACAACTCATAAGCTAAAAGATTTAACTTCAAAGTGTGATATCCTAATTTTCGTGATCTTAAAAACATTCTTTAAAGCTGAATTAAGTGGGCTAATTTTTTTGTTTTGTTTCTAGCTATGAAAGACCTTGAGAGAGCAAATAACATTGCTCATGAAAGTCTTAGCTCTTAACAGGACCATGGAGCTTTAGCATGGACTATTTCATGCTTAGAAGGTTACAATGTCTATGAAAGGCTGGTTTCATAATGACAGTAAAGCTGAAGTTTTGAGAGCTTTCCATTGTGCTGAAGGACTTAAGGGAGCATTCAGAATAGTACCTTTGAGAGAACAGAATCAAGCTGAAATATTTTCAGGGCTGTATGAAGTGAACCATAGTTGCTGAATGTAAGCTGATAAAATTGTATCTTAATACTTGAATTTGTTGCTTTAAAAAAAAAAAAAAAAAAAAAAAAGTAATAAAAGTGTTTTCTCATAATATGTTGTGTTGTTCCAGGTCAGTTGAAGATTCTGAAGGACACGTTTTATATCAAAGATACATTGCAAATAATATAGTACAATTTTAAAGAGTACATGAATATTTTAAGAATTTGCATTTTTTTCCTTCTTTCTTTGCGAGATTGGAAATACTGCTTCTATTGAGAGAAGAATGGATTACTCTTAGTCAAGCAATGCATTTTAATTTTAAGAAGCCACAATTTTACTCAGTAAGACCAAAAAAAATTCACTATAAGATGAAGAAATTATTCATTCTGCTGATTAAGCAGGACTAAAAATTCTATAGGTTAAAGTAAGTATTGTAGCTTTCTTGTTAGCTGGCAGAAAGGGAATGCTATAGCTGAATATAAGTGTTTATATATGTGTTCATAGCAGTGTATCACTTTAGAGCCAATGATTAGTGATTTTTCTGCTGATCTACTCAAATTCAATCTCTTAAGATCTCTGAAACAGAGATAAACAGGGTGTAACAATAATGCCTTGTGTAAAAGATGTGAAGACTTTAGTGTTAGGCTGCAGTTTAAATTTGGAATGTATTCTTTTATCTTTTTATTATTATGCCATAAAATGTGTTGTAAAGAAGGAAAAATATGAGCATTTTTAGTGAGAATATGCTGTCACTGTCAGGAAGAATTTATAAGATAATAGAAGATGCTATTTGCCACTTTCACAATATTCAGGCCGTATGAACAGAATTCAGGAAGAAAAAAATTTAAAAGCCTCTTACGACTCAAATATAATAATTAGGGAGAAAAAAAAAAAAAAAAGACTCTTCCTTCCACAACTTAATTTATATTTCTTAAAATATAAAGCAGAATGCTAGTAGAGGGAAGGTGTCACAAAGTGGTTGAGGATGGAAGTGACCACTGGATCATCTACTCCAATCTCCCTATTTCAAGCATGTTGCCCAAGATCACATCCAGGCAGATTTTGACTACTTCCAGAGAAGGAGGCTTCACATCCCCTCTGGGCAGCTTTTTCCAGTGCTCAGTGCCGTAGTCATAGTAGAACAATTAACTATATTCTTTCATGATGATGGCTGTAATTATTTGTAAAAAATAAATAAATAAAACAATAAAAACTATATGAAACAATTTTAATGATAAATAAGATTTGGAAATTACAGTTTGAAAACATATTTCAACATTAGGCAAGACCAATTCTATCCAAAACCACTGTCTAAGGTCATAAAACTAAAGAGATGTATTTAAAAAGAAAGGTGAAATTAATCAAAATATATTTAGCATGAAAACAAATTATACCCTTTCATATGTCTGCATTCTCTGTTTGTTTGTTTTTATTTTAATCACTGTTCAACCTAATGTTCAGTGTTCAGCCCACATCTATAATTTTTTATATGTAGCCATTTGACTGAATTTTGGTAATCCTACAATATTAATCACCCTGCAATTTGCTATCTTTGGATTAGATGCTCTGCAAACAACAGTGATAACATCCAACAAGTCCAACCTGATGTCTTCTTGAGAACAAACATCCACCAGGAATATTACATCTATAGCAGCCTTCCAAAGAACAATTTCTACAAAGATCTGCTGCATAGTCTGGAATGAAAGTAGAAGATGGAATATCTAATTCCAAAGTAAGTATTTGTTTTTTTTATTGTTAGCCAGAATTGTTGCTTTACCTATTTTACCATATTAATACTACATAATGTTGTAAGATGTATAGTAAAAAGAGGGTGAACAAAGCATTGTCTAAGTAATTTTAGCTTCAAAATACTGCAGGATTTTTGTCAAGCACTCTGTTAAAAAGGCTTGTGCTGAAACCACGTTTTGTCTAGTAATAGTAAGAAAAACCCTTCACGCAAAAACTTTGGAAAATATAATTTCTTTAACAGAGAAAATGGCTAAAGGTTCTCTGCTAAGGTAAATATCCTGCTTTGAATTTCCTTTCAGTGTTTTTTTCCTATTAGTAGCCTTAAACTATCCTAGCTAAATTTCATTGAACGTTAACTACAGCTGAAGAAGATTGCTTATCATTTACAAGAGTTAATAATAATCGTTTGCAACTGTGATGATTATAGCATGTATAATACTGAATAAGCAATTTGTCCTCTGGTGGCAATTTAGAGAGAATTTAATATCTGCAGATACTTTAGGATTACAGATGAGCTTTCTCCTTACTCAAGGCCACTTTGAAGCTATTTGACCTAGGCTGGATTCTCACTGTTTTAATATTGTTTAGCTATCTAGTTTGCAAGATGACTCCTAACACTGTTTTTGTGGTGTTCTTTTTTTTAATTGATGGTTTGGATGAATGGTTGGTTGGTTTTTGTTTCGCTGTTTTTTTGTTTGTTTGTTTTTTGTTTTTTGTTTTTTTTTGCTAAGTGAGAAGAAAATTAGTCAAGCTGTTTTTGAGTTACAGGTCATTACCATAAATTTGAAGCTACTCTGTAAACATACTGATTAGCACAGTAAATATTCTACATAGATTGCAAGCTTTCACAGAGCTCCTAAATGATCTTCTGTAGAAGGGCAACAGGAATTGCAGAATCGCAGAATTGCATAGATTGGAGGGGCCCAACCTCCCTGCTAAATCAGGTGCCCTACAATAGCTTGCACAGGTGAAAGGAGTAACTCTGAGGTTCAAGCTTCAACTGAAAGATGAAGAGACATAAAGT
>JAOWBP010051410.1:0-15642 GCA_028571105.1 Tragopan temminckii | reverse complement strand
AGGCTGCCCAGGGCCCCATCCAATCTGGTCTTGAACACCTCCAGGGATGGGGCATCCACAACCTCTCTGGGCAGCCTATTCCAGTACCTCACCACTCTTTCCGTAAAGAATTTTCCCCTGACATTCAACCTAAATCTCCTCTCTCTCAACTTAAAACCATTTCCCCTTGTCCTGTTGTTGTCAACCCTTTCAAAGAGTTGATAAATCTACCTAGTTATCAACTCAAATACAAAGGGATCTTAGAAAATATACCAAAATATCAAGTTTGTTCATTCTACAAATGTTAAGAGTGTCATAGATCAAAACCCAGGATTTTCTGAAAGACCTATAATCCCTATAATATCAGGGCTATTCTGAAATTAATCTCTGCTATTTTATTATATTGGCTTGTGATGTCAGAGGCAGATGGCGGTATGGCAGAAGAGATTGAACCTTCCCACCAATATTCCTTTTAAGAAAATTGTAGGGATCATTCAGGTCTTGTTGGCATATTTTAAGTCATACCAGGAATATGGTGTCACATTTTGTTTCCCTACAAACACAAGAGAGACACAAGAGTGGAAAAACTAGATATGAGCCAGTGGAGGATCACCAAAGCATTCAAAGAGAGTTGGAGAAGTGACATATGAAAACAAGTAAAAGGAATTGGGTTTGTTCAGTCTGAAGAAGAGAAAGATTAGAGAAGACTTAGTCACAGACTTCCACTGACTAAAATGTACACAGAGAGGACAAAGGTTCTCTCTTTGTGAGGATGAACAGAACCAGGACAACTGACAACGGGTATGAGTTGCCAAAATGGAAATCCCACTGGAATAAGAAAGCAATTTTTTAAACATGAAAAAATTAAACCTTGGGAAAAGCCTCTCCAGAGAATTCACAGAATTCCCATCACTGAAAACATTCCAGACTTAGCTAACAGGGCCCTAGATTACCTAAACTAAGGTCTTGCATTCAACAGTGAGTTAAACTAAAGGACTTCCAGAAGCCCTGTCCAGTACAGACTTTCCTATCTCTCTCAGCACTCTGTAAGAATTAAATTAAGTGCTTAGAAAATTAAGAAATATTTAGATTTCTTATCTCTAAGGAGACATATAAGTCACATCAAATAACAGCCTTCCATTTCCATATTTATTTGGAGACACAGTGCCTGACAACATTAGAAGAAGATTTAAGAAAGAATTGTTATCAAATAGTAAGCAAAAATCAAGAGGGATGCCAAAAACTACCTTTCTCAACTACTCTGCAGAGGTATCAAATAAAAACAAATTGTGCCACTACTGAAGAGAGGAAAAGAAAAATCAAAACAAAGCAAACAAATAAACAAATCTTACAGGTTCTGGGTTGTCTTTCACCTATCTGGCAGTCTCAGAGACACAGCTATTATTCATCTGGCCAAATCACAGACAAATTGTCGTAGCAAAAGTTAAGGCCTTTAAAAAAAAACAAAAAACAAACAAACAAAAAAAACCACCACAGTTTTGACCTGAATGCAGCATTCAAGGAGAGGAAACACGATATCAAATCTCTCTTTACCCAGCTGAGCCTCCTAGAATACTTCTGGCTTCAGCTCTACTGAAATTAGCATTATAGACAGGGATGGTTTTCTAAAGCACTATCGTGAAGAGTTTGCTTCACAGACCCTAAGAGCCTTTTTGTCAGAATCAAGGCCAAATTTTGTTTTATTTTCAGGCATGGTAATTGCTAATAAGGTCTTGTAACGTGACTGGACATGCAGATGGTTTATTGTTTGTATTAACTGCCTGAAAGCCTTGATTAAACATTAGAAGTTTTAAGGAATAGTCATGGTTCTAAATTGTATGGAGAGAAATAAATCTTCTAAACATTGGCTCATACTATTTCATATATCCATGTAGTTATCTCTATATGTGCTTTAAGCTTCATAATACATTATTTTGCAACTGACACAACACTATCTAAAAATTAAGTACAAATACAGCTTTTGGATTTCAGCACAAACAACTACCAAAAAAGCATTAGCCAATAGCTGCAATTAGCTTTGCCAAAAATCTTTCACCAGCTTTGAATTCTGTGACTTATTTTCCTCTGAGCAATTTAAACAAATAATCATGGAATATCCAAACAAATCACAGTACAAGTTCCATACGAAATCTGATCTCACTGCAAAAGAAATCTAACTAGATCTGTGAACATCAGAAAACAAGTCAAGCACAAGAGATTTCCAAAAGAGTTCATTTCAGTTCTTTCAGAGTTAGTGGCCAATATGGAGTTCTCAGAAACTATCAATGAAAGAGGCAGATATGAAGAAAAAAACATTCTCTCTCAGACAATGATATTTTCATATGTTACAACAGCAGATGAAGATGTTAGGTGACATATGAATACATGAGATTTTTTTCCTGAAGGCTGTACAATTGAAACAGGCAAGATATATTATTATATCTACTTTACACCAGGGAATCAGTGTGGAGAGTAATGCCTGAGCTGAGCATGCATCAGAGTTGCTTTCTCTGATGCAATCCTCTCGTATCCAATAACCTCACGGACATGACAGCATCACTGTTTTAAAATCTATGTACTTTTAAAATTGTGACTGCATTTGTTCATTTAAGCACATCCAATAAATCTTACACTCCCAATGTGTTTTCATGGGAACACATACAATTGACATAAGTGTTACAAACTTATTAAATCACATAGAGGAGGGAAGGGAGAAAAATCATAATATCTTCCAGTGAAAAACAAGCTACACTTTAGAGTACTTGATATTGCATGGCAGGGGACTAGTACCTCTGACTTCAAAACTGACACTACCTGCCTGTTGATTTCTAAGTGCAGTGCAGCTAAACTATTCCCTATGACATCAATACTACTTACAGCATCACCCACTGTGTTTTGTGCAAATCACTGCTTACAAATGCTTTGAAGTGCAGTCCTACTCTGCAATTCATCTTCTTAATGGCAAACACATGGAAAACTTTGATGTATTTCTTCAGTTTTGACAGTTTTTGCTTGTGTTCCATAGGTGCTTCTAAATGTAAGTATAGGGAATCTCTCCCAAATCAATAAAGCCTGTCAAAATAAGAGTAAAAAGCCCATAATTCACCATTGTTCTAGATATATAGAAACATCCTAGGGAGTCAATAAAATCATCAGGTCAGGAACCTTAAATTGAAAGAGTAGGAAAAAAAATCTGTCAATCAAGACCAAAGACACAATACTCCCATTTTGTCTTATACAGTACTTAAATTATTCCTAGATGCATCCAGGTTGATTCTCAGCCTGAGAGACTGAGATCTTACCTTCTGCAGTAAGGCAGGAAGTGTGTCTCTTCATAAGCTGATCCATCAGATTTTACCTAAACTTAAAGAATTGTACTCAACAGAGGGGCTAGAATATGTTGCCATATATGCATGGTTAGAATAATGCATACAGTATTTTGTCAGTTAATGAAAACTAAAAACAAACACTGTCACCCCAAATACCTTTTTTTTCCATGCCTAAGTGAATTCTTGTAAAGCCCCATTATGTCTTTCTCTAGACAGAAGCACAATGAATTATTATTTCATACCATTGGGCTTAGATATTTTAGTCACTCTTTTCTTGCCCCTGGCTTCTTCTGACTGAGCTTAATACAGTCAGAGACAAGTCAGCAAGGGCAGATACTAGAGGAATGTTACAAATATTAAACATATAACAAGTATTAAATATTTACCCAACATCTGTTCCCAATGCCAGAAGCAAGTTATTTGTCTGAGCAGCCTCTGCAGGTATGCTTCAGCTAACCTGCTCTAAGTATTTCCATAGCTTTCCAAACTCTTGCTCACCATTTCCACGGCTATGTAGAAATGCTTACCTGAAAGCAAAGAGAAATGTTCTTGTTTAAATACCCTGCAGCTGTGTATTCAAGTTAAAATGCACGGCCTTGCCCTTCAAGATATTCCAGTCTATTAACAAGTCTCAGCTGAGTAGCATGGGCTTGAGAGGGCAGATTCCACACGAGCTTTCCCTGGCTATTTACTTGTCAATAGTATGTCTTGGTAAACAGCTGACTAGAGCTAGAGTGCATGCACCAGTTCAGCACATGTTGTCATCTCATCCAGTGATACACAAAGCTCACACAGTGAGGTGGGCTCTGACAGGGCTAGAGGATGCAGGTGCCAACAGTACAAACGTAACTTTCCTTCCTGCTTTACTGGTCACAGTATGTTTTTATGATCATAAGGATTAATTACTCAAGACTGTTGTAAAGTGAGTAGGGGGTGATTATTTGTCTAATAATCTAATTGTTTTGGCTAATTGTTTTGTCTCCCCAAACAGGCCTATTGCAAATACAAGTTCTGTTGGGGAAGGAAACTATTTGATTGATAACAGAGATGCCAGTAGCCAGCATGCTCCCTGTGCACGGGGGAACTGACACAGCCACGATCAATTCACAGGGCTTCTCTTGCCTGCCAGATTCTGTCTGAATTTATTCAGATTAAATTCCACCAGTGAGGAATGAAATAGCACCACTTAAGTACAAACCTAGCCATTCGTAATAGCAATCTCTGCTATCCTGACAAAACTTCAAGGTTATTCTATGAAATCAACACTTATTTCATTCTTATTCTGAGACATATTGGTTAACAATCTCTTCTTAACGTGGTTCTCAGTCAAAAAGAATTGACTGATATTCAGAAAATCTGAGGTTTTCAGAAAACAACAGTTGCCCTGCTGCAGTCTTCTTCAAAGCACGTGCTATCTGTAAGCTGCAGCTGCAGTTCATAGGATCTGTCTGTATAGAAATTGAATGGCTATAGCTGACTGTCATAATTCTTCAGAAATATAGCATATTACTTGCATGATTTTCTTTAGGGCATCATTGTTTTTGAAGCTATAATGTTAGAGAAGGGTCTAAAGAGAGAATTTCAGGATACTTTGGAGACTATAATATGACAGGCAGCACAATGATGGAACCTGCCAGCGTTAAAGGCAATATAAGGTTTTCTCTTTAGTAAAAAAAAAAATCTTGAAATAATTTGTATGACATTTGTGTACTGGAAACATTAAGCTTGAAGTCTTGTAGAATCACAGAATGTTTTGAGTTGGAAAGGGCCTTAAAGACCATCTAATTCCAGCCACTCTGCTATGAACTGGATTACCACCCACTAGATCAGGCTCCCCATGGCCCCATCAAACTCAGCCTCAAATGTCTCCCAGGGTGGGACATACACAGTGTCTGAGGGCCAACTGCTGTAGCACCTCACCACTCTGAGTAAAGAATTTCCACATAAAACTTAATCTAAGTCACTTCTCTTTTAGTTTAAAACCACTCCCCTTGTCCCATCGTTATCAGACCATGTAAAAAGTCAGTCTCCCTCCTGTTTATAAGCTTCCTTCAAGTACTGGAAGGACTCAGTGAGGTCCCCCCAGAGACTTCTCTTCTTCTGCCTGTACAACCTGAGCCTGCCTTCACACATGACGTGCTCCAGCCCTCTGATCATCTTAATGGCCCTCATCTGGACCCACACCAAGAGCTCCACTTCTGCCTCATGCTATGGATTCCAGGCCTGAATGCAGCACTCCTGGTGCACTCTCATGGGAGCAGAGAGAGACAATCTTATCTCTTGCCCTAACGCCAACACTTTTTTTTTTTTTGGCACAACCTGGCATAGAGTTTGCTTTCCGGGCTGCAAGTGCACATTGTTGGGTCACATTTTGTTTTTCATCCACCAGTAACCCCAAAGCATCCTCCATACTGCTGCTCTCTATCCACTTGTTACCCAATCTGTGCAGGACCTTGCACTTGACGTTACTGAATCACACACTATTCACATGAGCCCACCTCTCAAGATCCCTCTGTAAGTCCCTCTAAAACTCTGAAAGTTTCTTAAAAATAAATAATTAAATCAGAACATTTCAGTTCATTAAGAAGCTTCTGAAAGTGAAGCTGTTCATGAAATCCACTTGCTCACTTCTTCACTTCTAGATAACAGAAGGAAAGAAGGTATTTCATTTGCAGGCTAATTCAAATTTCAGGGAAATTTTTCACTTCATACTTATCACATATTTAGATTAACTTTAACAACGAGTATTCCAATATTTAGTTTTTCTCACATTCACAAATCTAGATACTAGATGCAAGAAAACACAGGTTTTCTGACAGAGGTGCCATCATCCCTGAAATCTCGTATCTCCACGCTGTTACCAGTATCCCCTCTCTTGTGAAGAATTTGGGAAACAAAACATAACCACAGCCTGATAGTACACTTAACAACATTGGGCCCAAAAAAAGGAAAGAGGGAGCATGCCATACAAAATGCTATTCAGTGCAGCTCTCCTAGTAGCCCTGTGAAGTTTGAACACTATTTTCCTCTAGTATTTGTCTTTGTAAATATCCTAACAGTGTTCTACTGTTAGAACAGCATGTCTCTGTAGGAATTTAACTTCTAAAATTAAATACATGCCCATCAAGGTAGTAATGATGACTTTAGAAATTGAATAAAATAAGAATAGTTCATTTGGAACTGACCTGCAAAGATCACTAAATCCAACTGCTTGACTACTTCAGAGCTAACTAAAAGTTGAAGCCTATTAGTGGAGGCTTTGGCCAAATGCCTCTTGAACACAGACAGGCATAAAGCATCAATCACCTCACAGAGAAACTTGTTCCACAGTTTTTGTAACTTTGTGACTTATTCAGAAGGAAGTATAGGAGTTTGAACAAAGACAACCTAACAGCCCATGTATTCAAGTAGTCAGCACTCAAGCATAACATCTTTCTGGACATGATGAAAGACAGCAGCAAGGAAAAAAAAGTGAGTGACAAATAGATAAGTTAGTTTGTAATAATTGGAGAGAATCAGATATCAATGTTTTTATTTCTTAGTTGCAAATTACAGACTGTCAGCAATTTGTTTTGTGATTGTGATATTTTGGTTGCAGTTTACAGCTGCTTGTTGCTCAAAATTGAATAGAAGTCTCCATATAAAATATCATAGTGATTTTTTTTCCAAAGAATTTTTACTTTATCTAGTAACAAATATATTCAAAGATATGAAGATATTTCTGTATTTTTGTGAACAGTTTAAGAAGTCCATTCTAGTACTGACCTGTTTGTCTCTTTTTTGAGAAAATTGGATAAGTAATTAGATGACAGTGTAACACAAAGCAACAACGCAATACTTCATCAGCAGGGTCTATTTTTAAATCTACTTTCATCTTTACTCATTTGTCCTGTTAGCCGCACAGTACGGGGTCTGAAGAATGCCTCCTCCTCTCCCATTTAACCAGGAGGCACAGGTGCAGAGCTTGCATGCCCTGACAAACAAGAAGATTTGGCAGTAGTAATAATAGGCAGTGCCTCAAAATCAAGCTGGTTAACAAGAAAAACAGGTGCTTTTTTTCAACAGTCACTCCATCAGCACTGCTCCCCTGCCCTGTTTCTGAGCCCTGCATTCCCCACAGTCACTGTAGGTGATCAATGCATTTGAGAGATCTGCTATCATGAGTAAGTTCAATTGTACAAAATTAAAAAGAATTGAAAGGGTTAATCCTCTTATTACATCCTATAAGAACTGGTGTAAATCTGATTTAACATGTTTATGCCTGTCTCTCTCCTAGGTAATTTATAATACCCTCAAGTTCCAATATAAAAAGAGCATAGCTGCAGGGAGACATGTCAACTTCCCTTACACGGGCTGTCATTCCCTTGGAAACATAATAATTAAGATATCTAGTGTAACTGCTTCTGCCAGAAATATTTTTAGATTTCAGCTCATTTCAAGAAACTCAGAATTCAAGGGTGAAATTATTTAATGCTGCATGTCAAAGTAAGAAAAGTAGCCCCTGCTGTCAGGAGAAACACATAAAGAAGCAGACATTCATGCACAGTTCCTCATCAATAACAAAAGAGTATCTTCCTCAGAAAACAGTTAAAAAAATGAAAACAGTGAAGTCAAGAATTAACTTCAAGGAACAAGCACAGCTGAAACTGAATTGAAATAGTTATTGCTGCTAGGAACAATCCACATCTGCTCAGATATTTTCACAGATCTGGAGGTGCTGAGATGGCACAACAGATACCTCTTTGGTGACCTGTGTACTGGTAGCAATAAAAGCACGGCAGTTGCTAGAGATGCTTAGGCACAAGAGCCTGTGTGCTCACAGCAGAGTCTCACCTCCCATCTGCCTGAGTTAACAGACAGTTACCTCCAACTTTAGCAATAAAACAAACAGTGATAGGTTTGCACAGTATTCAGTGTGCTGTTATGTTGCTGCAAATAGTGAAGTCTCATTTAATCAGTGAAATGAGACTCAGTCAAGAGGCATCTGGATAAGGTGCTACAAGGTATGATTTAGTAGCTTTGTGGGTAGTAATGGTGATAGGAAGATGGTTGGACTAGATGATCTTGTAGGTCCTTTCCAACTTTGTGATTCTATGTTAAATAGGTTGTAAACAGGATAAGTTGCATGAATCTGCCAGTTCAGAAATGAGTATTTTTCTGTTCAGTCACACATTAATTGCTTGGAGCAACTTTATGGCAGGTAAGCGTACTTTCATTGAGGTCCTAGCCTTTTCTCTGTACATATCACCACAGAATGGCCCATAAATTATTAAGTCCTATACTCTAACATACACTGAAACTGAAAGCCAAAGAGAAAATCAGACTGCTCAGTATAGAGGAAAGACCCCTTAGCTCCAAGTGCATAAGCCTGTTTGTAATGCCAACTGTGATACAGAAGGGTAGACACAGATCAGATGAAGTATCGAGCAAGCAGGATCTTGTGGAAGTCACAAAATTTTTTTGAATCAATGAGTCAGCATTATTTGAATTGTTACAGGCAATTAATAGGTTTTGATGGATGGGTAGGGTTGGAACTTGGAGTAGTCAAACAAGTGTGGCCAGAATTAATTTTATCTTTGCAGCTTAAGTGTACGAGTATGTAAGAAGAAAAGTTCTGGAAAGGAAAAGACAGTAATGCCTTCAGTATGAAAAACCACAGCTACACATCTTTCCAGAAAGGTGAACACTGAGCTGCAAGCTACACTAAATATTTGGTGCTAAGGAAAGCAAAAGAATTACTTTGTATGCATTGTATAGGCAGTCCTGTTTACATGCTACATATTTGTTTTTCTCACAGAAGCAATACGCTATTATTATGTGAACATGGGTCAATTATAATGACTTTTTCCGTAAAACTGATGGTGAATCATTCTCCAGACTTCGTTTTTGCAGGTTGCAAAGTTTTCTACCTTGCACTGTTTTTATTGTACTCTGCAGTGCTTAGTCCATTCTTTTCAGCAAAATCACTCTGAATCTGAACAGCATTCTCTAGGGTGTTTGAAGGTTGTTCAATTATATGTCACTTACAAATCTAGTAAATATATTCCCTATTCTGCTACCCAAGACACCAAGAAGAATTTCAAGGCATACTGAGGTCTGTTGAGCCATGCTCCATGCATCCCTCCATTTTGACAGCAAACATCAATGATCACTATAGAGTTTTAAATACCTTTATACAACACTTCAAGTTTTTCCTAGCCATTTGTTTCCCTATTTTGCATTTAAGTATAATCTGAGAGAATGTCATAAACCTTACCAGACTTCTGGTATCTATTTTTCCTGCCTTTTGTGCTGAGTTCAGTAGGTAGAATGCAAGTGATTTTTTTCTTGATAAATTAATACAGGTTATTAAAGCTTTCCTTTCTTTTGGATGCTAACATATCTTTTCAAAAGACAAATTTTCATGTGTTTCCCAGAAAGACAAATCAATTTAATCATAGCTTAATTCATTCTTTTTCTCCCTTATTTAGAATAGCTGGGTGTTTTTCCTTTTTTCTTTTCCTTTCACACTCTTTAATGGAAGTATTGTACATACAATCTATTCTGATGTTTTACATAACTAGTTATGCTTTAGAAGTAGTTATCTTAAAGTTATCAGTGCTGTTCTCAACCTCATACCAGCCACATTATAACTTAATCAGCACAACTCATGCATTTCACTTCTCTCAGAACGGTCAAGGGATGAGTAGACTTTAGGTAGCAGTTGTTCACCTTCTAGGAGCTATTCTGTGGAAGACTGAAACAAAGTAGATTATGGGTAGATGCTGCCAGCCTGTGTTGTAAATGTGACCTGCCAACTCACAAATACTGAAAATCCATTAAAGAAGATGGCACCTGAGTGTGGGTTACAGTCATGACAAAATATAGATGGACTATGACAAGCTCTTAGGAGTTAGCCTTCAATAAAAATAGCCATCTGTGATGATAAAATAAATGCAACTAGCACCCATGAGAGGCTAATGCAAAGAACAGCTCAGCTCAGGAAAGACAACACTTGGTAAGTTTGATATTTTCCACATAGGTGAGCAATAAAACATCCATCCTGAGACATTTAGAAGCAATTTCAAAATTATTAAGTTATCATAAATAGCTTCTGAAAAGAAAACATTTTGCACCTTAAATATCTGTGCCACAAGACATATCCATAGACAATGCAGAAGAGGAATTTTCTATACAAAAGAGTAAAGTATTTTATTCTACCATCAAAAGGAAACCTCACAGAGTAGGGTGTTGTATATGTTCAGGTTTCTGAAAAAAAGTACTAGATTTTAAACTGTTGACCCTGAGGTCAGGACCAATCCCTTCAGAGTCCTTTGGATGAGATGAAGTTAAAATCTTTCTCCTACAGTCTGGGATTAAAGAGCTCTAAATCTTGTGAGACAGAAGGTGAAAGAATTTCATTAAGAAGCCACAAAATTTTATTAGATTAATATAATAATGTACCTTCTCTAGTCATAGATATCCATAATTAGAAAATCCTTTTTACACAGGCTGGTACATTTGTTTCATTTTAAGTCTTGATTTTTCCATAATCAAAATTGTTTTTGATTTAATCTTCTGTGCTCACACCTGCCTTTATATGATTATTCTAACTACAAATTTCAATTCTCTAAGCTATCCACAAATGCAACAGAATATTTATATCATGCACAACTGCCACAAGATACTGAGCAGAAAAATTACTACAGCTACATGATTGTCTTCAAATATCTTGCAATTAATTTATCCAGTTTTCACTGCTAGAAAGAAGTCTCCAAACTTCACAATCTACAGCCAAATTATACTGATCTAAAGTTACACTTCTACCATATATCCCGCCATATTGTTTAAAGTTTTATTTATTGGTGATTTGTTTTTAAACATGATCTTGAAGTGGCAAGGACATTATAATTTCCAAAGCATCCTCTTTTCTTACCCATATGAATTCTCCTAGCTACAGAGATTTCCAGTCCTGTGAATAATGAATGAATAATTTAAGACTCAATTTCTTAATCTGTTGCATTCATTCATTTTACAATGAGTTTGATGAGAATTGAAGGCATTAACCATCTCACAGAAATGAACATCTGAGCTGTAATTTTTTTTTAAGGATTGCTTCTGTAAGGGAAAAAAAAAAAACTAAACAGAACTCCAAATAATAATTTAAAGTGAAATCCATGAGCATAAAGATATTAATTAAAACTCTTTTCTTCCTAACCTCAACTGTTTAAGCCTGCAGTTACTATTTACATAAAATCCAGGGAGTTTCACACTACCCATTTTCAACACTTCAACAGTACTAAGGTATGAAAGGAGAATAGTTTATTCAGCAGATGCCGTCCACTAATTTCCAATTCTAAAGGAAAAAATATTTTTACAAAATACATTTTAAAAAGCCACTACGTATACTTAGTATTTTTTAGCTTTATTCAAAGCAATCATCTGTATAGTCTCTTCTAATATAGATCCACTACTGTGTTCTATTGTCCTGATGATTAAACTCATTTTTAATTGAAAATAGGTTTTTTAAAATACACCTTTCACAATATTTAAAGGATAAAATTTCTCACAGGCTTTTGTTCTAAACCTCTTTAATGGGATTTCATGGAAAATCTAAAAGAAGCAAATTCACAACAGTTAATATACTTAAATTTTGAAGGTAAGGTTCACTGAAATAAAGTTTGAGCTCTGTATTAAAACAGCGTTTGCATATTAACAACATTTATTTTTATGTATTTGTACATACAGACCTCAGTCTAGCCATGAAAAGGGAGAGAGGACAGAACTGTGATGAGAAAAAATAACATGAATTTGAAATATAAAGGAGTAGAGCTACATTCCCATAGAATACAGAAACAGCAAGTTCATCTTTCCGTAAATTAGAAACACAGATGTATCTCAAAAAAAAAGAAATATATGGTACATAATCTTCCGTCATGCATATAAAGGATTATAATATTAAATATGTATTGCAAAATCTCCACATGTGTAAGAAAGAATTAGGACTAAAAACCAAGTAAACCATATCAAATTTAAAATTTGAATAAGCTATTGATACAGTATAAATAAGAAGTCACAGTTCGATTAGAGCAATCTGTTACTTTCAGATGTAACAGCATTTAATCGCATCTTTTCTAAGGACAGCCAAAGAGCAACGGGCACATAGAGAAGGGGTAATGGAATATTTAGAAAGATTTTCAAAGAATTATTTAAGCAAGGAAAATGAAGTGACTAAGCTTTCACTGTTCACACAAGAATCGTCCATATATCTAGCAAAAAACTCTCAGGGTTTTTCCACTGCTTCCCTCCAGTCTTCTTCTATGAGCAACAAGGCAATCAACATGAACATTATCCAGCTCTTACCAGAAACCATAGCATTTGCAGACTCTTAGTAAGGGACTTCTGGAAAGATGAGGTATTAACCTACATGTTCTGTCAAAGTTAAATACAAAAATTAGGATCTCTCTCCCAGAAATTTTAAGTAATTTATATGAGGTTCCTGAGAGGCACTACAACAATATTTGCAATCTGTAAATTCAAAAAAGATTTAGTGTTGCTGCTCTACGACAATCTTCTCTTCCTTCACACAGCAGGTCACTAGTTTCATTCAACAAGGTTCTGAGTTTTTTCCTGTCAATTTACCTCATTGTTCAGACAGAACAAACAGTAGTCATGGTGCAAGCTTAATTCAGTAACGCATCTTGTTTTCTAAACTAGGTTTTCATAAAGTTAAAAGCTTTCAAACACCAGATTTTTTTTTCCACGTGACTAACCTCAATGCTGCTTAATTTAAAAAGTAGGAAATTATCAACTGACAAAAAAAAAAAAGCCAAAGAAATAAGAATATAATTTTTGTACTGCTTGAAAAAAACATCCATACAGAAGCTCACATTGTGGATGTATAGGCTTTTTTTAGGTAAAATGACAATAGCTTTTTCACTTTGTTTGTATTATGCTTGATACACTTTACTTGAAATAAAGCACTTGAAAGTGATACTACACCAAATTTTGAGAACAAATTCTTGAAGTGTTGTTATTTCCATCATCCACTTTCTCCATATTCTTCTGACTACAATCTGCTTTGACTGAGAAATAAATGAAGCACTGCCAGTAATGAACATGCTGTTATACCCAACAGTAAGAATGCTGAATTTGTACTTGTACCTAGTCCTCACACACATGCTCAAAACATAGAAGACACCATATTTTGCAGTGACAGTGATACTGCTGTATTTATTTTATTTTCTAAACAATTGATAGGAGGAGTGGACCTCAGACCAAGAAATTCTCTCAAAACTTTTGAGGAAAAAAAAATAAAAAAGTGTGGAATAGACATGTTGTTACAAATATTTCCTCATGTATATGTTTAAAAGCAGTAATGAAAAAGTATTTTCCATAACATCAGTGTACTTCCCTATTTCCTATGTCTTACTTTCCTATTTCTCAGTTACTAGCATAAAAAAATAAACTGCACTGTCAAAGATCTAGCAGAAATTATACATACTTTACATATAATTGAACGTATTACATGTCTTCCTGTCAAAATTTACAAGGATGCATTGTTAAAGAAGCCCTACCAGTACTTTAAGTTCATTCATCCATCTAGAGAGCAGTGCTCTCTAATCCTCTTTTCTTGTTCAATTTACGACAGCCCAAACAGTAAGCCTTTACCTATTTCTCCTTGAGAATTTATTCCATCAAGCCTTGCTGCTATAACACCATGCTTTGCAATCAACATTTAATGCTAACTTTCTAAAATATGCAAATTTGTATCTGCTCTGCTAATACATATTTATAGAAAGTACAGGCACTTATTTGCCTTCATAGATAACACAAAAAATTTGACATTCCAATTTTAATTATTTTACCTTAATGGTAATCCCAAAGGAAATCAAGGGAAACAGTGTTTTCTCCATATTTGATAGATGGATGGACTTGTCACTCGCAAGAGAAAATCAGAAGGCACCACTATAATGACTGTGCTGTTAAAGGCAATAGTTCTAAATGTGAGATAAATTGCTGCAAGAAAAGCAAATGCATTGTCAATATATCTTCAAAAACCTCCTTAGCAGTTTTTCCATCACTGTTTCACACTGTCCTACTTGGATCGATTTCTCCCACCTGCAGAACTCTTTCCCTGATAAATTTCAGTACTTCAATTCAGCAAAAGGGTAACAGTTTGTCTATTTTGAGTAGATGGATTTACCAGCATGTATATTTTCATTGTGACTACATCAAAATACTGGAAAGACAAGTGCTTGATGTGTTGTTTTTATACAATGAATTCACACTTTATTTTTCTGGATGTTTTGAATAGCTTGGAAAATGAATATAATTATTCTCAAGTCCAACATAAGAGCTGAAATAAACCTACCAACTCAGAACTAATTGGTATTCAAGTTTATAATTACTGGCTTTGTCAAATAAATCTATTCTGATTGTTTCACTTTATTAGTACTGTCACTCCTTTTAAATTTTAACACCGCGTTTAAATCAACCTGTCTTTAGTAATTTTCATGAGTTACACAATTACACAGGTAGCAATTAGAGTAGTTTGGACATGAAAAGCAACTCTTGAAAAAACAGTGGATCTATACATTCAGTTCATTAGGTGATTATCATTGTTAGATTAATGTCAAGAAAACGTTTTAAATAAGAGTTATACCGATTTGCATCTCCTTTAGTAACAGAAAGATGCGTATGGAAAAACTCTGTTAAGTCACTTACAAATCTGTCAAATTTTGTGATCCTCACATGAACTACTTGGACTATCTATCCAACTGTACACACAGTACATTTTCCTCCACTATATCAAGTGAGATTGAGTTTTTCTATGTGAAATCAAGCTGACCATCTAAAATTGCACATATAAACAGGGATATTCAAGTTTGTTTTCTATATACACTTCTGGAATCTCAGATGCAGCATGCATTAGCATAGTAATATCAGACCTGTGACTTTGAAAATAAGCATAAAGCTTCTTTCTTTCAAGACAGTGAATGCCATGAGCTTTCAGTTCCATCCTCCTACCCCCACCCACCTCAGTTTCCCTCTCAAGGCTGTCTACAGTAATAGACTGTCTCGCTCCAATTTATAGGAGGGAGATGAGGTTCTTTTAATATCTGTATACCCGACGTAAGATTAAGAAACAACGGTTCAAATGTCGGTCCAACCAGTTTATTATAAATCCTAATCAGGGAGACAGGAAGGGAAGGAGGGCAATAGAAAAGATAGGAAAGAAGCAAGAGTCGCGTAAAGCGGGGATAGTCACCACCAGAATCCAGCAGCGGTCCCGTTGCACGCCATTTCAAAGGTCCGAGGCAAAAGCACAGGGGGAGAGAGCAGCAGCGTGGCC
>JAOWBP010051408.1:0-15649 GCA_028571105.1 Tragopan temminckii | reverse complement strand
GCCATGTCCTTGCTCACCTCTGTTTTTTGTTTGCTCTCTATTACAAAACTCAATACACCAATCAGCTGGCTGTCATAGTGCCAGCCATTGTATTTGGTGATGGAAGGAGAGGATTACCATCACCTCTGCATTCGTGTGCAGCTACCCCAAACAAGGATTAGCACATGGCTGTACTAGGCACCACGCAAACAAATAACCCAAGCACGCAGCCTGGCCTGTAGACAATCTATCTCACAGGTGAGTAAACAAAGGGAGGAAGAGCCAGGCAGGAAGGTGAAGACCAGTTAGAGGAGAGGTGCGTAGCCCTCAGCCCAGAAAGAACAACCTCAGCAGCCAGAGGTGGAAGCCACAACCTGGACCCATTTCCTTGGAACAGGATTTATCCATGGCACCCCATGACTTTGCTGTCCAGTCTTTATCTGGTAGCAGTCCTATGTCCTCTGCTGTCCTGGGTTTTTCCAAGAGGTCCCCCAGATTTCCATCAGACACTGACCAGACCCTGCAGCAGGAGAAATCACCACCATGAAGTGTCTCTTTTTTCCCATGGGCAATCTGGGAGACTGGTTTGGAGGAAAGGCCATTTTTCCACCCTGCGAAACCTAGGACAAAGGCATTTGGCCCTTGTAAAATAATCCCAGGAACACTTAATTCCCGCTGTCATCTGCTAGTGAGGGCAATATGTCAGGGAAAACCTGCTGTCTGTCTGAGCATCCAGGGACTTGCTACTCACTCGTGTCAAGTTGGGTCCATTATACTGAAAATGAAGCAGAAAAACCTACAACATTACTTAACAAAGCAAACACTTTCTATAATAATTTGTTTTCTGTACTCTTTCTGTATTACTTTCTGTAATAATTAAATTTGCTAATTTAATTAATGCTTTTTTGTACATTGAGCACAACAATGGCAACATATCAATGAAATCTGCTTTTCGGATTAACCTACTTGCAAGTAGGGGCATGGGGCAGACAAGGAAAATTTTTTCCTTCTTCCTGTGCTACATTTTTTTCTATGGCTGGACAAAGGAGTTATGGTGCAATTAGAAATCACTTTCTTCTGGAATACCAAACTCTTACTAGGCACAGAAGATTGAATTTTTTGCCTTGCTAACTGAATGTGGAGGACTGACTGACCATAACAGGCTTCCCAGAGGAGTTCTCCATGCAGGTCGAGTCTCTGAAGGCCTTTCCTAGGGATCCAGCAGCAGAATAGAAAAAAAGTATTTTCCCAAATAGAAATGACACCAGCTGTGATGAGGTATGCTTCAGAAAATACCATGGAAGTGAGAAGGCAACTGTGGAAAACAGGAAGCTGTGGAGAGCTTAGATTTCTGGGTAGATAGGTAAGCCTTGCAGAGGAAAAGAAGACGGTGAAGAAGGTCAGCAGTCTCTAGGTCTAATACTTAGGTTTGGTAGAGAAGAAAAGAGTTTGGGAACTTTTCTGTTTGTAGAGAAAAACTATTTTTGCGTACAGAACAGATAAAAATCCAAACAAACGAAGCTTATCCAAACCTTGCAGAAATGTTTGATATTCACCATCCTTTTGAGGGTCTAAATTTAATCTCCAGCTTCTTTCATCCAGATAAAGTTGGCGTTCATGCTGTACCAGAAAATAAGTCTGCCTCCCCAACTTGTTTCATTTTTTTTCTCTGTTTGGAATGTTTGTGTGGATTACTCTTGCTTCAGGACAAATTATCTTACACAAGCAGAAGACAAAGACCTGATTCCCAGTGAAAGCCTGTGCACATTAGGACCCTAGCACAAACTTTCCATGCTTAAAACACCTCTGTGCAATGATGTCCTTTGTGGTGATTTTCATTTGAAAACACTTTCCTCTATCTTTGTGCTGGCTGAATGAGGAGTAGGCACAGCTGAAGCTGTTTGAGAGAATATTGTCCACAGAATGTGAGATCCAAACCATGACACAAAGCAGTATTTGGGTCACTGAGAGGGAGCATGACAAAAAACTCTTGAGTTTAAGAAAAAAGTGTCATTTAAGTAAAAGAAAGAAACAGAAGTACCACGCTGGAAATGGCATCCTACCATCAGTTGCCTTTTTATGGTGCCTTTCAGGACCTCCTGATGTGCCACAAAGAAGAAAGACCACTTTCACTTATTCTAGGCCAGATAACTAAAAGACAAATATCTGCACACCAAAAGACATGTACAGAATTTAACATGTATTTCATCCTGTACTCTGGGCTTATGTTCTTTAAATGCTATAAAATCCACATGGCTACACCATTCACAAGTGGGCTTTGTTCAAGGTAACACCTCTTTTTTTCCCTTCATTTTTTTGCCATTGTTCACTCTCTTTGATAGTTTCGCAATTCCCTCTTTGGGAACCCTCCCGGAAATAAGGTATATTGGTAGAAGTAGTCATAATTCCTCAGAGCTGCAGTACTCCTTTTTCTTCCAGCTGGGGACAAAACAAAATGCACTGGCCTTGGCTGCTGAGCAATGCTTACCTTCTTTCAATATTAAGACTACCAGTTCCCAGTTTCTCTTCCAACCTGCAGCCCCTTTTCTTCTCCAGATGAACTGCCAGATGGATGCACTCTTGAAAGACCTCTTGTTTGGAAGACCTCAGCTGTTAGATGTCATGGGTTTATACCCCATCCTGATACACAGTTGTCCAGTCCTTCCCACCTCGAGTCTTGCTGTTCACATTAGTACTGGAAGTGTCAGATCCTCTTAGTAATTCTCCAAAACTTGTGGTTTGTTCACATATTGTGTTGTGGGGTTTTACAGGATAATTCCACCAGGAATCATAAAACCATCATTTTTTCTCAGAATGAAGATGGAAAGGCTGAATTTCACTTCCCTGTCCTATTCTCTGTGCTCTAACTCTTATGCCATTTTACAGGTCTCATCTATATCCCTTTTCTTTACCTGTGCACTTTCCCTCTACAAGCAACATTAAGTCATGCTTAAAAATATATTTACATATTTGAAAAATGTAAAAGTGATCTAACTTCTCAGGAAAAGCCACACACACGACTTTTTTTGGCTCCATTCTTACTCAACTTTTTCTCGGTTGTAGTTAGTGGTTTGGCAGATCTTTGCGTATTTTTGGATCAAACACTCACGCCAGGGAACACAAAGGGTCCTGGTATGAAATTCAGAGGAAGACCTCAAAGAGGGGTGTTTATTTTTGTTAAAAATAGTTCATCCCATCTCTATCTGTATTGAAATTGGCAAAAGAATGGGTATGATTTTCATTTTTTTGCAATGCTTCATTTTAAACATTTGATAAAAATAGTCAATAACAAAAAAGCCAGTTTATTTTTACTGCAATGCAAATTTTTCCTCTTGCTGTTCAAGTCCTAGATGACAAATATAGGCCATGGGGATGGAATACTCGGAGGAAAAACAGAAGACTTTTCCTTCTCATTTCCACTAAACTAAGCATGTAACTAGAAGCCTGCCAATTCCTTCATCTGTTGTCTCATTTCTCCACATATATACCACCCCCAATCCCATCTTCATGTATGTTTCCATGTTTATGTCTGGGATGGCACCTCTCTCAATTACTTTGCATTTCTCTCAGAAAGATTAATCTTAAAAAGAGACTCTTGCATGCCCAGTGGCTACTATCTAACCAAACAGCATAGTCCAAGGCATTACATAGAAAGGGTACCTCCTGAGTGTTTTATTAACTCCTAGATCACATTGTTCTCTGCTTACTGTGATGTCCTTCTCCTGAGAACTTTGTCCCATGGAAAGAACGCCATGAAGCACGTGGTGGAGAAAGCAGTCTTTGTGGTGAAAGGGATATGTCTCCCACTTGCTCTCCATACTCCCCTGTCTCTAAATCTCCCAGGCTCAGCTGCCAGAAATTGCTTATGCCCTACCAAAGAACCACATGGCCATGCTGATTTACACCTCTTAAAGACAGAAGCTAGTACCCAGAATGAGGTATAGTTTTAATGCAACACATAGGTACCGTGGCATCTATTTCTGACTATTTCTTAGTAAGAAATCAGCAGTACACTCAGGGACATCTAAGGAAACTCAGGCTCTACAGTCAGCTGTGACTGTGGTCTTCAGAGGATTGCGAGGACTGTGCTATAGAAGACCACGCAGCACTGTGTGTGGTGCTGTATAAACAAGCAGAACAAAAGTTAATCCTTGCCCTGAAGGGTTTCGATGAGAGAAGAAAAGATTCTTTGCAAAAAAAAAAAAAAAAAGAAAAAAGCCTCACCCCAAACATTCAAGTGTACAGTAATGAGTCATCTGGTCAAATTCTGTAGTGGTACCTGAGAAAGAGGATAAGAGGATGTTACTCAGGCCAGTGGCAAAAACTCTCTTGCCACAGATCATTCAGAGCACTCATTCTGCACTAAGGCAGGGTCTTACATTAAAAAAAAAATACATATAGCCCTCACATAATATAGTCTACTTTTTCCTAGCAAACTGCTTTCTGCAGTGTATCAAGCCATCACCAGCACATTAGCTCCATACTTGTGGGCGTGGAATACATCAGGAAATAACTGCATGTATTTTTAGGCCACTTGAATTCTGCCAATATCTTGGGATTTCAGTTCAGCGTACTTTCAGCTATACCATCTTAAGCTATGCTGAGGGAATGGATATATTCTTCCTTTTGATATTTTTCACAGTAAAGACATGGAATTTCTGAAAAATCACATCCTTGCTAGAGCAAACTTTGAGGCTGGGAAAGGGATAATGGCAACAACATTAATTTATTTTTCTTCGCCTGGCTTTCATTTTTGATCTTCACAAAAGGACATAGAAACTGCAAAAAACTTTTCATAACATAATGCAGTCATTGAAAAAGCAGACAAATGAAAACCACAGGTTCTGCAGAGAGACCGCCTTTCTGCACTATGCAGAAGGTTATTTCTTTTTCTGAGGAAGTATATACAAGAGTAGGCCATGCACACCTCACAAAGGGAAGATCACATTTCCTTCCACCCTCCAGGATTCTTTTGTTAATAATAATTATAAACCAACACTTAGCCTTGGAGTCACATGCCTAGTGGTGAGAGATGGGCTCTTTCTCTAATCTCAATCCTCCTCTCCCATTATTGTTTCATTGACTACTATTGACTTTATAGCGTGGCTGGAAGCCAGAAATGAATGGGAGAATTGGAATGGCAAAACTGGTGGGACAGGTTTCCCTGGCCAATGTTGCAACAGGCTGAAAATAAATAAATAAATAAATAAATAAATAAATAAATAAATAATGTCCTTTATCAACAGCCAGGATCCAAGCCCTTCTAGGGTCACTGTGCACATATGTCACAGCTGGAGGACAATGGCCTGGAAGAACTATTCAAGTCTTGGAAATACAATTCCATTTCCGCAGGCATACTCCACACCTAAACATTAACGATTTTATGTGGCCTCTAGACTCGTGTTAATGCCTAGTAGAACGAAACTCATCTCTAAAAATATTTTTTTTTCAAATGAGGC
Organism: Tragopan temminckii; assembly: GCA_028571105.1. NCBI lineage: Eukaryota > Metazoa > Chordata > Aves > Galliformes > Phasianidae > Tragopan > Tragopan temminckii. The sequence goes on along the minus strand of JAOWBP010051408.1, from coordinate 10,211 downwards.
TTTCAGATCACATCTTTAGATAGCATTAACTCATTAGGAGAGTGAAAGAATATTTCCAGATGGGACTTCGTAACATGATGGAGTTTCTGTCGTGCTACATTCTGGAAAGCAGAGCCAGAATGGGACAGAGAAAGTGATCACATTAATAATTACTTACATCCGAGTAATCAAGATTTGACTGGACTCACTGCATTTATGCAAAGTATATCCAAACCCAGTGCTTCATGTGGACTTCACTAAGTACTGCATGTGGAGACTTAGGGCAGGCTCCATAAAGCCAAGGCTGGTTAGAAGAAAGGACTTCAGATAGAAAAAAAAATAATATTGAGAAACTTGTTTACAGGCATGCTGATTGTAAATCCGTAAAATGATCTAGGAGGGATACTTGAACTCAGCAAGAAAATCAAATTGTGAAATGGATGAGGACTTCGGCATGAAGAAAATGAGGAGGGATGTCATATCCCTGGAGAAAATAACATGCACAATAGGTACTAGATTTCACATGTTTCTAGCAAGTCTCATTGGTGACTATAAATAGGGTAATTTGTGATTCAACAGCATGGGGAGCAGTACAGATTGCAGAAGATTTGGGACACTCTTGGAAAGGAGCCAAAGAGCAGCAGTGTTCACATAAGCTACCGACAACCCCTTTAGCCCTATCAGTGACAGAATGCAAGGATGAACTAACTACTGGTTAGCTGCGGGAAGTGACATTGAAGGTCTGGGTTTTGTGGGGCACTGGGTCATGTCCTGCATATAAACAGGATGACAGGCGTATTGCTGGTGCAGGAGAACTAATCTTCCTAGCCTCAGTCTAGCAGTAATCAAGGCATTACACAATGCAAGAACTGTGGGTTAAGGAACTACAAACAAGTTTGACATGTTGTAAAAAGATTTAACCATGTGACAAAGAATGTGAAAAGACGACGTTTTCCATTTGCTTTTATGCAGACATTAGGCGTCCGGGTAGCAGGCAAGAGGAATTGGAAATTCTCATTAGTGAGAAGAAATGTGATATAATCAGCATTACTGAAAGCTGCTGGTTTCAATTTGCATGATCGGAATGTTAAAGTGACTGGTTATAACCTGCTTAGGAAAGACAGAGTTGGTGAAAATGAACTGTGTGAATCATGCCCTAACATCATACCATAGAGTAGGAATTACTCCACAGCCTCTATGAGAATGCATGGAAAGAAGCAGTGTCACATGGACTTTTGTACACAGGGGCTCCAGACAGTCACTGAGAAAACATCCTGATTTGGGGAACACTATTGACTATTATCTAACATAAGGAGCCATCATGTGGTAACTCTTCTGACTTCATTCTGACAAAGATGAATTAATTACTCGGCTGAGAGTTGACGGTTGTCAAGGGAACAGTGTGGATGACCTGATTATATTCAGTATGGGCAAACAGAGGGCTGTCCCTAACTTCAAAAGAGCTAATTTCTCACACCCAAAGTAAATTAGGAATGAACTTGATTGTGAAGAAAAACTGAGACAGGAAAAGATGTGAATGGAAGTAGGATGTACAGGAAAATTGTATTTGATGGCCAATAGCTGCAAGCCTACAAAAAAAAAGAAAAAAAAAAAGAACTAGTGCAGCATTTGACAAAGGCTTTGTTGTAAAGTTAAGAGTAGTAATTAGGAATAATAGAAATAAAAGTAAATGGATAAGAAAAGAATAGAATTGTAAAACTTCAGAAAAATAGTAAGAACGTCTATGGAGAAAACATGCAGCCAGCAAAATTAAGGTAAGCATTAGGACATTTTCAAAAGGATAATCAGAACAAAGGAAACTGCAGTAATCACTTAGGCCTATTACTGGGTGAAGATAACATGAAGAGGCAGAAGTGGTTCAATAAGTATTCCTACTTTGGTATCAAACATCTTTGAAAGTTGAACATCGATTGAAGACACAGCATTTCTAAAACAGCAGACCCAAATAATGCGCATTCAGGGACCACAAAATTGTTAGCTGAGACCCCTTGCAATTAATTTTGAAAGTGCTTTGTGAAATGGGAGTTTCCAGACAACGGAAGAAGCGCTATCGCTATTCCAGTTCAAACAGGGCAAGCTGGATGAGCAAGGTAACTATAGATCACTTCACCAGTCCAAGCAAAATGGAAAAAATGACAAAGAGTAGAAGGACAAAAAAGCAGCTAATGCTGATAACATGACATTGTGGAAAGTATGTCTCAGTGAACAAATAAAGTTGCACACCTTCAATGACATTACAGGAACGGCCAGTAAAGTCATTAGTTGGCTACTGCATGATAGTTCTTGATAAAGCATCTTCCTTAGTACCACATAACAGTGTGATTACCATAATCAAATGTCAAGAGAGCACAGGTGAAACGGCATGAAGAACAAAGTGAGTGACAAATTTAAACAAGCTGTTAACAGACAGCTGGTGCTGAAGGCAGATGCATTGCTGTTGAGATTGGTACTAGATTCTCCTACTCAACATTCTCATCAGTGAGCCAGAAGCTTGAAATTACCACTGATAATTTGTTGATGATACAAAGATTGGCAGATGGGTAAACAGTGTTGGAGGCATGGCAGTAACGCTGCCTGACAGCATCACTTGATTAATTGGGCCCTTCAAACAACACATGTTTAATGAATCAAATGCTAATATGTTCATGTAGGAACAAGGAATGCAAGCCATTCTTAGAACCCAGGGATGGCATTCTGAAAATAGATGATTCCAAAAAAAATTAAGGGAGGGAAGAGTATAACTGAACTTACCATGATCGGGGCTCTCTTACAGCTAATACTACACCCTGAGTTATTAAAAAAGAGGCTCATAGGAGACAGTGATACTTCCACACTATTGCTGAAAATAATGCCAGTTAATTCTGTTGCATTTTTTAGAAGATGTTTGAGTTTGGTGGAGAGACAACTCATGAAGGAGTCATACTGAAGATTTTATAGAAGGAGAAAAGTTTCTTACAGAGTGAGACTTAGAAAAGAAAAAAAAAAAATGCCCACAAGGATCTGCTTCAGGCCTCTTAATACAGGGCAGACTTAAGAGCTTGGTCAGACTGCTTTAGGCATTGTCTGCCCAACTTTTAAAATTCCCCATCAATCTCCAGTGCATTATGACTCTTCCAAGTGAGAAAGAACTTAATGTCCAATCAGAAAATGCCTTTGAAGCAACTCGCACCCGTTGCTTCTCATTCTTTTGTACTGCCCTCTGTAAGAAGTCTGTCTCCACCACTTCCATAGCCACCCAGCAAGCAGCTCCTCCTTAGCGTTTGCTTCTCCAGGCTGAGCAATCCTGGCTCCTTCAATGTCTTCTCACACACTGTATGTCCCAGCTGCCAGTGATTTCAGTGGTCCTCTGCTGGAATCTCTCCAGTTTGCCAGAACCTTTCTTGCACTTATAAAGCCCCATTTCTTTTGTCTATCTAAAACCAGATTGAGAGAAGATTTAAAGTCTTGAGGCCTCTATAAGCCAGAAGAAAATGAAGATCAAGGATCTGTAACTGAAAGCTGAAGCCAGATAAACTGGATTGTAGTGTGGGCTCTTTGCTGCTAAGCAGATAATTCAGGTGCTGGATTCTCCATCTCTTGATGTAATCAAATCAAGACCAGATGTTTATATGAACATTTTTCTTCATCCAAGCAGCACAATCTTACCTAGGATCAAGGCAAGGGTAACAGATGGGAGATCATGAAATGGTGATATGTGAACTGCAGGACTCAACTGCCTCTAAATTATGGAATGTTTTCAGGATTGTACTCTTAAGGTCCAAGCCACTGTACATTTTCAAAATAAAAAGCCCAGTCTAATTCATGGGAGAAATAACAGAAAGAAAGAAGGACTCAAGTATACTATATATTGGATAGAAGAAAGGAGAAGTTGGTAATAGTGAATGTCTCTGATTGAGTTGTCTCTTGCTGGACACCCACTGGACTTCTGGAGTGTGTGTCTGAGAGGCTTTCTTGACCTCTCATAGGAAGCCCTTGTAGCTGAACAAATTTTGGCCCTAAGGACTTGTTGCCCGACGCATTACAGTCCCTTAAAATACAGTCTTCTGGAACCAAAAGTGTGTTCTTTAGGAATCAGAAGTGTTTGTCTGACCTGAAGCCACTTTTTGTCTTTTCAGGGATATATAACAGATGTAAGTACACGGATATGTTTTTTGAACAGAGATTTTGAACAAGTTTGGTCTTAACTCCAATGGCAGATATGGTATATTCAGGCCTCAGAAAATAATCTTGTGAAAGGAGCACATTCCACTATTGCTCACTCACAGGGAATAAAGTGAATCTGTGTCAGTTTAGACTGTAATCTCAGATTTTAGGAGATTTACAAACTCAGCCAGTGGAAGGAAGAGTTGATGTGATTTACCTAAACTTCAGTGACGCATTTGGCTTGGAATCACACAATATTTTTATTAAGGAAATATGTAATACAAAGCACCCTTGAAACTGATTAAAAATCAACTGATAGGCTTTCAAGTGTCATTATAAACTGGGAGTTACTGTTTAGCTCACATATTTCCTGCAGAATTTCCCCAGATATCTGCTCTGGGCACTCTACTAGTTAACATCCTTACTGAGGACCTGGAAGAAGACACAACTCCATTAATAACAAAGTCTTTTCCATCCTTAGAGAGGTGTGACAAATGTGTTTGGCATGATATATTGCCCTCCAAATAATCCTGTATTTATAGGATGGTCAGAAAATCAGCTCAGACCAGTGGTGTAATTTTAGGCGGGCAGTTAGTCTAGATGAGTCCTAGACTTAAAGCCTGAGTTTACATTTCTGTTGCTCTCCACACACACACACAAAAATAATAATTTAAAATAATAATAATAATAATAAAAAATGATTGACATCTTTAGAGTAAAAGAAGTTTGACTGTCAATTAGACTGAAAAGCCTATGAAGGAAAAACAAGATCTTGTATCTGGCAAAGAAAGAGGAAAACTGGAAGCGAGGCAGCAGGCACTCCATGGATGATCTTTCATATCAGACTGCCTGTTTCCTAAAAGCTCCTCTGTAGTCCAATCAATTGGAAATTCTAGCTTGGTCTGTAGCTTATGTTATGTGTGATAGAAAACTAAATTATTCCCTTCCAACCTAAACAAGCTATGGGTCTCTCTATGCCATACCTGCAAGCTCTGTAGTTCATAGCTTTGCAGGGCACTTTCTGTTACAGATATATTGAAGGAGTAAGAGTGCAAACGCTTGGCTGTTCCTTGTGAGCCAGCAAGTCATGTGAACACGTGGTGACTCTGAAGAAGACATCTTACTGTCCAGTGATAGTGACTAGAAGCAGAGATGGCTGTATAAACACAACTGCCTGACATGGCCCATAGTATGATTTTCTGTTTGACTTTTTTGACAGACAGCTGTACCTGAAGGATGATGTCTGAGGAAGAGGAACTGGAAGCTTCACCAAACTGTATAGCAACAAGTGCCCAGGCTGAAAAGCAGGCTGTAGGCATGGTAGGGGGAGGCTGGGCATTTTATATGGAAGCCAAGAGCTTTGCTGATTTACTATTTGGCAGCTTTCCTCCTACTCAGTGAACAGGTGGCTCCAAGAACTCTTCCAGGGAAGGCCCACTGCAAGGATTTGGTACACATCACCAGGAAAGGGTTAAAGCATTGCTGGAGTTTTACCTAACAAAAGCCTCTCTCTTGCCAGAGAAAACAGCATCTGCTATATTTTACACCTGTTTTTCCTTCTTGTATTTATATTTGTGGCTTTTGCCCCTTTTCTCATGATAGTTACAAATCTTTTTCCGAAGGATTATTTTCAGGACAGAGGAAAATGTTCCTTACCATACTGTCTTATGCTCCTGCGGGAAAAGGCAATGGTTGTCTATCTGTCCAGGACTGTGGAAAAGTAGATCTGATGACCAGAAAGAAGCTGTTATGCTCCTGCACTGTTGTGGGGCCTTCCCTACCCAGATCTGGCATTCCAGGGTGCAATCAGACCTTACTATGTTGAGATGGTTGCCCAACCAGGTCTTATCTCAGAGAGACACTGATATGCTACAGAATCAAATACATTACAGAAATTGAATCAGCTAGAACAATAGCTTGCACTGCTAGCTCAAACTCGTGTGCTCGGATACAGCAATTCATACACATGTTATGGCGAACCATGGGATGAAACCAGCACCCAGAGATTTATACACAATGGGACCAATTATGCACACCTTGTGTTTCCCATTATGTATTACAACCCTGCCTTCGTCTGTAAAGACAAGCACGTGAATTCTTACTCTGTCATGGCCACTCCAGTAGACAATTCAGTTGGACAAATTCAGAATAGTAATAGCTGGAAAATAGCCACTATATCCTGAATACTCACAAAGCTGTGGGCTCACTCTGCAAAGAGGTGACTTTGTTTTCCCCTCAATCTGGTTTTGATGTTCTCTTTTTCCTCCCTTTTATGCAAAGCTCTCCACCCCAGAAGACAGGCAAGCAGCCAATCCACCTCTCTGCCCCACTCCAAAATAAATGTTAGATGCTAAAGCATGCACAAAAGGGAACTGTGAAAGGGTTTGCATAAAGGGTTGTGGGTTTTTTTTTTTCTAGTCTTGAGGAGGTTTGTGTGTTTTGCACAGCACACTCTACTTTGTTCTACTGAAGTTCTTACACTGTGGCTCAGCCTGACCATTCAGCAGGTCAGAGGACATCTGCCATAAAGACCTGGTGATACACTGAAAGTGCTACATGACTTTCCTCTATTTCATTCCTCCTCTGATGAAAGCAACATAACATGGGCTGTTCAAACAAGTGCTGTACTGAAAGATTAGTCCAAAATTTGGATATTTTTGTGGCAGATTTGAAACACTGCTTGTTAGATCCATATCCAGGGCTATGCAGATCTGGCATAGCTTCATCTAGGGCCAGGTTTTTTTAACAGAGCTAAAAAAGATTTACAGCAGCTAGGGATATATGCCTACATTGCATGTAGTTACTTGTGTATGGATTGGATGCTCTGTTTGTCCTACGTAACCCATGGAGTTGATGGTTATGCACTGACCACTCATCTTTACTTTGAAGCAGCATGTGTCATCTTTCAGTGTTTCAAATTTACACTGTTATGAAAATCATAGAATCACAGAATTGAATGTTGGAAAAGAGCTCTAAGATCATCTCATCCAAGCACCAACCCACCCCCACCATGCCCACTGACCGTGTCCCTCAGTGTCACATCCACACAGCTCTTGAACACCTCCAGGGACACTGACTGCACCCTGCACCACCTCCCTGGGCAGCCTGTGCCACTGCCTCACCACTCTGAGCTCTATTGGATCTGAGCAGTGAGCATACGCTGCCTGTGTTACTGCTCTGATAAAGGCAGCTTACACTGCCTGCAGTCGGAGCAGCAGTTACTCAGCTAGGCAGGTGCCATCCTAGGGCACAACATAAGGAGAGGATGTAGAGCCCTTGTAGAACTCCGGCATGCTCTGCAGAAGGGCCACTGAGGCTGCGGTGTGAGATGTGTGGTAGAGGACATATAGCCCTTCTTGCAACCCTTGATGCTACAGTTTCATCTGTGGATGGTCAGAGCCTCGATGGCTTGGATCCAGGCTCCCTCACGAATAAAGCATGCAGAGATACTGAAACTTCAGCTGTTGTGCCCGAATTCCTTTCTGCCACGGGGAAAGACAGATTGCTCACAAAAGGGCAAGTGTGAGTGGCTGGCCACGGAGATTTGTTCTCTCAATCCACCAAATATTTTCATGTGCTTTGTTCCAAAATATTGATGTGTAGAGCCTTGGGAGTTTTATATTTAGCAAGGAACATAAATCACAGATGCAGGGGACAGCTTCTGTAGTGTTTCCTGGCTTATCGACTGTACCACTAATAGCTCAGAGGGGCTTGTAAATCGGACTGTGAATTCCACAGTACAAGCAATGGCGAGGAGAAAGCCATTTACCTCTGGTGGAGGCTGGGAAGCACTTTCTGGTGACAGGTCCTGGGGCATATCAGGATCCTCCTGGCAAGGCTCCCAAGGGGCTGCGAGGTGTCAGTGAAACACGTGGGACCCACTCATTCACAAGCCTGAGGGTGACACCAGCACATGGATTCCCTCAGATGTGTTCTGAGGATCTTTGTGCTGGCTCCTCTTTTTCTTTCTTCTTTGTTCATTCGCTTAGCAAAGAAGCTTCACACAGGTCCTGTTCCTTTCACTGGTTAGCGGATTGTAAATCCAGAATATCAGATAAATTGCTTGAGATCTTGGGAACGCTCATGTGAGCAGCATCAGCCTTTCCCTGGCTGGGAGAATCACCAGCCTTTCCAGCACACTCACTGGTGTGCTGTTGCAAGGAAGACTTGAGGTCTTCTCCTTTGTAATTCGTTGTTTTATGCCTCTGAATAACTCAGTGTTTAGTTTAATAATAATTCTTTGTATTCTTGTAGTTCCATCCATCTGAGCACCAAGAATTGATTTGCCAGCATCAAAGCCTCCGTCCTCTTGTATTGAATTTTGGCATCAACTTATTTTCTTAAAATCCCCATTCTGACACATTTCCCCTCTAGCAGCTTGTCCTGGCCTTTAAAAATTCTTCTAAGTAGAATCTGAGAATGGCTTTCCTGCTTCCTTCTTGAGTTCACAGCAAAACTTGCCAAAAGTGAGAAAGCGTGCATCCAAAACAATGGCAGTAATATGCATGAGGTCCTGCCAAACACAAGGGGTAAACTGCCTGAAGGAGATAACCAAATACTTGCTTATTGTATTCGCAAGGCTCGCTCACTGACAGCCAGATTATAATTTTAGCAATAGGAGGTACCCGGCTTTGAACAGATGGGATCTGCGAGCTGGCACGTCCCTCACAGAGCTTCATTGTGACCCCATGTGGACAAGCGCTCGCATCATTGAAGCCAACGCAACTGCACCAGGGCTGAGGAGCTGCTGCTAGGCTAGCATCATGGGAGCTGTGCTGGGGAATGCAGACCCACGATGTTATTGCATTCAATTATCTCAGATTTAGACAGAGCCTTGGTTCTTTTTAGGCCCTTGGACCAAAAAAAACCCCAAACCTGCCTTTCCATCTCTTCCCAGCACTATGGATCTTCCTGATTTTTTCTTCTTGCCTACCAGGACCTTTGCAGATTTTCTAGGCATTAATGCATGGAGTGAGACTAAGAGCAATGATCTCCCTCAAACCTGAGAAAACTTGCTCGTGGTATGTTGCTGGAAGAGTTTTGTCAAGCACATTTTCCTTTGTTCCTTTAATTGTCCTCTCTCCTTGCCTTATTTTAGAGATGGCTGCCCACGCAGCCCCAGCATCCGCAGAACAAATGTCTGTAGGGCATGGCCTCTTTGTCTGAACCATACCCACTCTCACATCATTGGCGAGCTGACAGAACCTCGCGGTCTAGATGCCCTTCTATTGTGCAATGGGATTTGATTCCATTTACTTTCCGTGAACTCTGTTAACTTTGTGCAGTGCTCTGTTTGCGCTGCTGTGTCTATTTTAAAATGACACACCTTGTGGACTTCTGTCATTCAAAATTTTACAAATACTTCACCCTGATCTTTTTATGACATGTTGACTGTCGAAGCTAACAGCAACATTTTGTCGTGGTCTTTTCTGCTGCCTCTGGCAGAGCTTATTTAACTCTTTCTGTGGTAATTAATATTTCCTTTGCAGACTTTCCTTACCACAGATCTAGAAAGACATCTGCCACGCATCTATAAAAATTGCTGTCTTTATCCTTCACTATAGCTGCATTTTTGCCATCCATGTCTTTCCTGTGGCCACCAACTCTACTGGATGTTATGCTCTCTCCAATTAGGCAAGGTTTCTTATCTGCATTATTGCTATGAAAGGAACCTTAGAGTTTGGACCCCACAGTGCTGAGGGCAGCATAAAACCAGCCAGGAACCATGATCCTAGTGAGCTAACAGATCTTTTTTGGCTCACTTTATGTTTTAATACCTTGACATTGCTTAAAAAAATAAATAATGGAGAGCTGTCCAAAAGTTTCCACTAGAGGCATTTCTCTGGGAGCCTCATGTCTCTGCATACTACACAGCACAGATCCTGAGCATCTTGGGGCTGTCAGGAGAACAACCTGTCATTCATAGCCTAACAAAAGGCTCTTCCTACCCTGTATTAAATTATTATCTGTGTTTGCAAATATTGTTCCAGGACAGTCTCATCACGGAAAAGGTTAACCACTGTCCATTGAAATTTCTTTGATGTCCCTTCCCCCACAAGCATTCAAAA
>JAOWBP010051406.1:0-15655 GCA_028571105.1 Tragopan temminckii | reverse complement strand
CAAAGCGCAGAGCAGAGCGGAACAACAGCCTCCCCTGCCTGGTGTTGGTACTGGACATGATGCATCCCAGGGCACAGTTGGCTCTACTGGCTGACAGGGCACTCTGCTGACTCATGTCCAATTTGTCATCAGAAAGAACCCCCAGATCCCTTTCTGCAGGGTGCTCTCCTGCCTCTCATCTCCCAGTCCATTTATACATCCATACAGACATCTAAGTTAACCTGTATGGCTACTATATTGCCATATTACACAAAAGCTGTGCCAAGATTTTGATCAGAAGCAATTTGTAATGCTCATACGTCTCAAACATTCAGAAGCTCTTAGGAGTTTGAAACTTCCTATGCTTGTTACATGGCTAACACATTAAGGATGCTTCTGAAAACAAAATAAGTCTTTCAAGTACTAGCAAATTCAGATAATTTAAATAGATTTCTCTTAGGTAAGTCTCATTAAAAAAAAAATAAAAAAACAAATTGATTTCAATTTCACTGAGTTCTGAGCAAAGATTTAGTGGGTTAATTATACATCTTCCAACTGTGAATACAAATGTCCATTAATAGACCATTGTAGAGCACCACAATTGATTTCTAATTTTAGCAAATACGGAGAACACTTTTGGTGATTTGTGATTATTTTACCATTTATTTCGTAATGAGAATATCTGTTCACAATTTCTAAGCCTCAAAGACAATGATTATTTTAGGATATTTAAATATTGTAGGTGTTCATATAAACTAATTATCAATTTTCAAACTTCTTAGGCCATCTCCTCCTCCTTTTACATCTGGCATCCCTGTCCATCCCACATTCCCTTCACACACAAACCTGACATAATAAGAAAAACAGAAATAAAAGAAATAATCAAGAATTAGAAGGATTAAAATACTTTTCACCCCACAACACTGTAAGTAGAGGACATACTGCATAGCTCCAGCTCCTGGAGAAAGCAAAAAGAAAGAATAATGAATGACAGCTCTAACTACTGATCACTTGATGGAAGCTGTAGAAATCAACAGAAATAACAAACTTAGTCACATTTTGTATAATTAGATCAATTCTGAGGAATGATTCCAGAAACTGTGATGTCTTTAAAATCAGAACCTATGGGGCTCTGCACAGTGCCAGTACTGAGAAAGAAGCCGGGAAATCCCATCAGTGATATTTACTCTTTCCCCACCGTGAAGAAAACAAACACCAGAAAAGTCTCGAACTTTGGACAACAGCTCATTCAGTAGCTGGGGCTGCATACTTAATGACTGTTTCAGCTGCTCTTCTCTGAACATAGCTGCTGGTGGACACCAAATTTTTGTGAGTTGTCTTCCCCAGTTTCAGAAGTACTAACTATACCTAAAAAATGCTCTTCAACTAACATGGAAAATGATCTATGCTAAACTTATTTAAAAACGAGGCTCAAGGAACTTCTGAATGTAAATTCAAAAGAAAGGGATACTAAATTCTTGTAGTTTTCAACTTGTGCCTAAAAATATATTTCTGGTGTTTAAGGCTTAAATTATCCTCCAAACCACAAGCCAACATAGCCCTGCCTTCTGTATTTTGCAGGCAATTTCGGTGCCTTTCAATATTGCAGTCTTCCATGAACTGAGCGGTTTTCTGCCTCAGCACTTTAGCTTGGATTAGGAGGTTGCTCTTGAAAATAATCTCCCAACCATTCCCCCTTACTGTGCTTTAGTCTGCTTACTAGAGCAAACTCTATTTATTTTGGATAAGACTAAAATGTAAAATGCATAAGGACTAGCCTGAAGATAAACCACAAAAGCACAGTACAGATGTTTGGTCCTAAGCTCCAGTACTGCCCTGCACGTCGCTCCTGTTTACTGTGCTATTTGCTAATGCGGATGCATCTCATGACTATTTCTGCTTAAACTGAATCCCGATCAGACATGCACTGATGTACTGAAACTACTTATTTAAAGCTGGACTGCCTTGAGGACTCTATGAAATATATATAAACTGATACACATATAAACAATTTGACACATCCTAGCTGTAATAGAGACTTCATTCCACTTACGGTGAGAAAACTGTTAGCATGGTTGTGCAGATAATCAGGGCAAGGGAGATGAAATGTGGGGAGGGGCTAGTGACATGCCTTACTTTATTTACATACGAAAAAACTGAGCCCCAAAATTCATTTCAGAGCATGTAACCATATTGGTCTAGGTAGCAATTTTAGCACTTCAAAAAAAGAAGACTTCGCTTTAAAAGGAAAGGTAGAAATATGTATGTCTCTAGCAGTCATAAGCCTGTGTAGATCTTTTCCACAGTCATGGGTCTGTTGGTTTCAAATTTATAGATACAGTTCAAGTCAACAAGGAAGAAGTAGCACTTAAAAGACTACTCTGCCCAGGATTGTAGTGTAATCTTTGACTACCATGCTTTATCTAGTGGGAAAGAAAGAGCAGCAATAAGACTTTTATCTGAGATTGATTTTTGTCTCACCCCATTCAAACCTCTGAACAGCAACAGACTTCAGAAGTCTTTCTGCTATAATAAAGAAACTTATCCAAGTGTCATGCCTATTCTGGATCAATAAACATTCATGAAAGGGAGTACATATTTCTACACCACTCAACTATCTGAAATTTTAGGTGCAGTATAAACTTGACTTCCATTCCTCATTATCTTCCAATATTCAGTACAATCATGAGTTATCTTTGAAAACAGGAATACCTAAAAAAAGTAGGCGTGGGCTGTTCTGTGACTTAATTCCTCACTACTATTTTACTCCTCCTCCTCCTTTAGCACTGCAATAGACAGAGTCTCTAGATATTATATTCAAATGTTGATAAGACAGCTAAGAATTTTACTCTGTATTGTAAGGAGACGTGAAAAATAAAAACATAGAAGAAAATCAGTTGTTGCATCTAGATTCAAACAGTAGGGAATTTCTATTTAGTCATCTTTAAAAGCAATTTAAACCATTAGCCTTAAAGAACCACCAGAAAAGGTTGACTAAATGTTAGCTGTGGAACAGTTACAAATTATTTATATTCTGAAAGCAAAGCTTTTAAAATGGTGTTACAGTAATTCAGATAAGATTACATGTGAAAACTGATGTACAGTAATTGCACATAGAAGCACATGAATCATTAATATTTTAAATGCATTTAACAAGTAGAACAAATAGACAAGAGGAATGAAGAGTAGCACAGAAGTCTTTCTTCAAAAAATAGGAGTTTCCAAAGGAAGCTGAAGTGTCATTAATGAAAGAATGTAAAGAAATTACAATAATTGGCCCATAGCAATCTCAATTTTTTGAACACAGTGAAACAAACAGGCCAGAGAGCATTTTAAACTATCCTTTTGAACGGGGACTATGAAAATATGTTTGTAAAACATGATCCTAAACTGGAATTAGCTCCTTACATTTACTTTAGAAGCGCCTCCTAGCTGGCTCTGTTGTAATTCATTTTCTGTGTAACAACTACTACAATCTATAACACTATTACAGTTCTAACAGCTCTTTCTGCTTTTTAAGCTGGCTTTCCTGCATGGATGGAAACACGACTGTATGAAATTTGAGATTATGGGTTTGGTTTCTGTTTCTAACTTATCTGCTGCTCCTTTTTTTTCCCCCAGAAACAACAGATTAAAGCATAGCTTGAAAGCTAGAGGCTTCTTCTCATTAAATAACAGCTTTCTAATGTCTTACAGACATGCAGAATCCTTGACTTACATTTAAAACAACAACAGCAAAAAACTTGTTTCAAAAATGCACTTCAAGAAATCTTATAATGTTTCTTCTGTACCAAATGGAAAACAACTTATTTCGATTCTTTCAAATTAAGAAATCTGTTCAGTTAAAAACACATTCCATTATTTTCTCTTATAGGATGGATAAATCTGCCAAAAAGCATTTCTCAGCATTAGGGTTTTCCATAAATATATGTTATTTTTCCCCTTGTTTTAAATGATTGCTTGGTAGAAGATGTTATGGGGCTTATGCCTGTCATTACTGATCACAGCTGTGATTCTTGGTGATGAAACTTAACGAAATGATTAATTTTGTAGCAAGTGCATTTTCCTTACATGAAAGCTCAGAAAAAAAAGAAAAAAAAAAGTGGAAAAAATGCACACAATAACTTCATTGGATAAAGCCAGTGAGGTTAAAATAAATATAATTGAACCCATCATCTGGATAAACATTTAGACACTGACCTTAACCTTTTGAGCAGCTGGTTAAATGGGGAAGGTGGAACACAAATTATGGTAGTTTAGGAATCTCCAAGATTTCTCCCTGAAATTTTCTCAGGATACCAGGATTTCTGGTTCTTTTTCAGCAAATCATGATATCTGCCCTTTTATTTTACCACAGTATCACCTTCCATGTCTTTAGTAACCACATTATTTACAATTAGAATAATTTGTATTTTACCAAAAGAAATCTAGTCAATTGTTTGTGTATCCAGCAATTTCCATAACAATGCTTACAACCAGACATCTGAGCAGTTACTCAAGATTGCTCATTCACACTTACTTGATTAGAAAGGTTAAATTCTGTAAATAATGTGTGTGCAAGTCATACGATCTGAGATATCCGATGAAATCTGCAACTTCTGTGATAATTTGTTTCAAACACCTCAGTTACCAAATTAAACATAATAGGAACTGAGTGCCCTAAAAAAGATAATATGCTTCATTTCTCTTTTTAAATGGAATACTAACATAACACTGCCTAGTACTTTGTGATATAACGGAATCATTTTAATTTTAACTTAATTTGGACATAGAGACTTACTCTGCCCACAGGGCTCATTGGATGAGCAGCATAATCTGATGTCAGATTATAGTTAGTTGCTTCACATATCACGCTTACAGGTCTCTCCTTCTTTTCTTCAGACGTCATTGCTGCAGCAGTCCTGAAAATAGAATATGTAATAGCACTAGAACATGCTGTGTATGCACTCTGCTATTAAAAAGCACCCCCAGACGTAGCCTAATACAAGCTGCGTCCTACTTTTTCAATTTAAAAGCAGTTCACACTTCATTGTAAAGTTACCTGCACTGTGTTTTAATCTTAAATCTGTCACAGATGAATTTAAGATGTTTAAAATAGGATTTCTTTATTAGCTTATGCTGTTGGTGGGAAGGAAAAACACTTTGATACAGAAATAGGAAGAAATGCTCTCCAAAGCCACATATGGCTTTGCCTCACTTCACAGAATCATAGAATGGTTTGGGTTGGAAGAGACCTTAAAGCCCATCCAGTTACAAAACCTCTGCCATGGGCAGGGCTGCAATCCACCAGATCAAGTTGCCCACGATCCCATCCAACTTGGCCTTGAACGTCTCCACAGATGGGGTATCCACAAGCTTTTTGGGCAGCCGTTCCAGTGCCTCACCACCCTCTGAGTTAATGACCCAGACTAAATCTCTTTTCTTTCAGAATACACACATTTATGCAATTTCACATACTGTAGTTCTGACAGCTGACATTCTAGTCACAGCGTAACAGGTGTTGCAGCAGTGGTGGTAAACAGGACACCTAACACCCAGCTACATATAGCATCTTGAAATCAGGTATGACTACCATGCATATCATCTCACCTTTGCATTTTGTTGTGTAAGCTACAAAATTAATGTAAAGATAGCAAATACATGCTATTACCTGGTGATTGGGAAAAGGCCTCAACAGGCCAAGAAAATAACCAACAGAAGAAAAACCATCAGATAAAACAAGGTAAATTAAACACGCTTGATTGTGCCTATAGGATTCAAAAAATGGATTCCTTGTTGGAAGCTTACTGGATTGCTACATAATAAATACACTGTTTGCTAATACTATAGAATATCTGAAGTGACAAATGAAAATCCACACAGTTAAACAGAGTACATTTCTACTGTATAACCTTAAATTGGGTTATGGCTTTTATCTATTAAAAAAAAACCAACAAATAGTATCAAGTATTTAATATTACTTTCAATTAATTTAAACAAATGAAATTCTATGCATGGTAATTTGCCTTGGAAAAAAATAAACATCACAATTAGCAATCAACGAAGCTTATTTAAATGTTAGAAAGTTTTAAAGCATGTATTTTGTAGCCACTTACTGTTCATTCACAACAAAAATACAGTTGTCCTGCGATGGCTGTCCCGTTACCGGATGTTTGCAGGTTACTTTTCGTTCATTATGACTGTAGAGGTGAGATAAGGAATAACTCTTAGGCATAAATTTTTTAGTTTTCCAACTCAGCCATATAAAGCTACTATATCAAGTATATCAAACCAGTGAAAATGAAGTCACTCATTTAAAATCTTCAGATAATGCAGATTAATATTCAGTGATTGGAACAGATCTGTGTCACGCTCAAGGTCTGCTTTAGTCGATGACTCTAACCCAGCAACACTGTTCCACTGCACCTCCCAGCACCAGGGAGCCTGTCAGCATAGACCTTTGCCCTCACCAGTACGCACCAAACCTAGCATGGTATCTTGTTCTCCTGAGCTGCAGCTGTTGCTAGATCACAGCAGCTCCAAGAACATGAAAGAAATTGCCGAAATTCAACAGCTCTCAGCTGCTGCCACTCATGAAGGAAATGTTTTGACTTGAGCCATCCAGCCCAAGAGGGGACAGGAGCAAAGGGGAGAAGCGGTCCTGCTGTAACTGCCTGCAAGACATGCCAATCAGGTGACTCTTACATGCTGCTCTTGCTGCAGAATGGGGCTTTCCTGCAAATTTCAAGGCCTCGCAAGCACCAGCCATGTCACGAGCAAGCATGAATGAAAGTGCAGAGCTGCCAGCTGGCAGAGCAACCAGCCTGGGATGCTGTGAGAAGTCAAGGCCTGAACTGCAACAACCCCTGGGAACAGCATTCCTCAGATGTAGGGGTGGAGCAGGGCAGGTGTGCTCATGAAATCTTCAGTGATTAAAAAGCACAGAAGTTGAAATCAGACTAGGAAAGGACAATGAGCACAGAATGAAGGTGTATTAATCAGGTATATTCAAGTTATTTGAAAACAAATTCACCTCACTTATATTTTTAACACTTTATATAATCAAAAAAGTATTTACTACAAAGAGTGAAACAACGGTAACTGAAAGCAGCACTGTAAATAATGAAAAAACAGTAATTCCCTTTAAAATATTTACTTTTGAAAAGAATACAGGATACAATCTGTAGGACCTTATATATTACTATGCCTTTTTTAACCCAAGTTCAGCCTTAAACGTATTTGTGGACAGAGAGCAAACCCGGACGAAAAAAGCGTGCTTTAGTTGCTAGATAGCTGAAGGGGCACAAAAGGACAGGAGCTCTAAATGCCACATTTTCCCTAGCAGCTCCCTCTTTTACTGCCTGTTTGCCTAACCTTTTCGGCTTTCACAACTATGAAGCACAACTCATCTTGCAAATGTTATGCACTCTGCTCTTCCTGCTTCTTAAAACAACAGAGACTTCACAAGGCTATCTTAACATTCCCCAGGCTCTTGAACATTCCTTTTGTTCATAATCATTTTGCAGCTTTGGAGCATAACTTAATTACAAGTTATCTCCATTCAAAAAACCCATAAAATATTCACACTTGTTCCATGAACAGCGGATAGTTGGATAAACCTGTATAAACCTAAGGTGCAAGATTAGAAACATAACCCCCTTCTTTGAACTGTCTGCCTCCCTGTGCTGAAATTAAGTGGAATTTTATAAACCTACAAACACCTAAATGGATAAACACGTTATGGAGCATAGCTAATGAGCTAACAAACTCTGGTAAGTAATCTTTATTTTTTCAGTAAATTCAGCAGAATTCTCAGTTCGGCTTCCAAAGAAGCTGCTGTTCCAGAAGCTCATGTATTACAGTAAGCGGAACGGAAGGAGACCACAGGATTATGTTTGTACCATTCTTAATTGCTACGATCCCACAACTTTAAAATGAAAATGGCCCACACTGAAGAGAACTCAAAAATATTCCCAAGAAATGAATCGGGTTTTCTTAAATTCTTTTCTTTTGACTTCCAAAAACTTAATTTTCATTCACTCAGACATTTCAGAAACTCATACCAAATGCAAAATAAATGGAGATGAGCTAGCTCTCTGTAAGTTTTGCAAAAATTACATCTTTGTTAATCCCTGACAGCTAGCTATCTGCTGAGATCCAGTACTGCCCAAAGAAGCGGATCAAGACTTCTGCTCAAGCACCAACAGTAATCAGGTCTGCTGCAGAGGTGTCATATCCCAGGTGCTGTGGGAGTGCACCTGGCACATGCTGACACAGGAACAGGCAGGATTCAACAATCCCACGGGCAGGCCATACAAAGCCAGGGGGGAAAACAGATAATAGGAGGAAAAGACTAAACAGAAGAGAGGATGCAAAAACAGAAATCTATTTAGCAATGTTGTTTTTTTTTTTTTCTAGTCTCGAATCATATAGTGAGTCAGTACTTCAGCAGTAACAGTGTTTTTGGACAAAATATGGTTTTCTGTACTGCTCAAACTGACTTTGGACATATAGAAATGTAGCTGACATTACATATGAACAAAAGGCAAGAAAAATCATAAAACATGAAACAATGTCCAGTGAGGTATAAAATTCCTTAAAGCATTTTAAAGATCCCTATAGTCACTTCTCTATAGGTGAGACAAAGGCAGAACAATCTTTTCTTTCTCTTCTGCTGAGACGGAAGTGAAGCCTCACAAGTGAACACTGGAATTCAGCTTGAACAGAAGTGTGATTACTTTAATATGTCTTACTGGATGAACAGACTTTAGACAATTCAATTTAAAACTTGTTCATTACTCATCAGAAATGTTGCATTTTTGGCATTCACTTAACAGATATTTTGACAAGACTTCTCAAATTACTGGTGTAAAATATAGAGTATCTTGATAATTGTTGTCATAACCCTCCTGCCTAACAGTAGTTTAAGGCGTTTGTTTTAAACTAAATCTTGCAAACCACAGAAAATTTCATTAAAAGCCACCACTCGATATTCACAGTCTTTACCACATTCAGCTTAGACAGTTGTCCAAAAAATTTCAAGCTGGGCCTACACCCAACCTGCGTATCTTGTCAATGGATCACAGGGGAAATAAAGCAAAAATATTTTCTTTTACTGCAAACTTTATTTTCCATTTTATGCAAACTCCACTCTGCAATTCAGAATTTCAACTCTGCATATTTTTGTGTCTATGCCTTTACGATGTGACCAAGAGTGATTTCCTTGGACAAAGGCAGCCAGAAGACAGCGTGTTAACTTTCTGCTGATGCAGGGATACAACTTCCAAGTTGTATATGGATATAACATTTTTCTTCTTTCTTTCTCGGAATGGCTAAGGGTGGAAGAGACTTTTGGGTCTACCTGCTCAAGGAAAGCCACACAGCAGGCTGCTCAGGATGAAGTCCAGGAGGCTTCTGAAGATCTCCAAGGAGGGTAATTCCACAAGCCTCCAATCAATTTCTGGTAACAACATGTGTTGAGAGAGCGGGGTAACTATATACACAAACAGCTGTGCTTATACCAAAGGATTTGACTGACCTTTACTATTTCAGCAACCACAGTCAGTTTGTATTAATGGCTTGCTACACACCAGAGCCAAAGAGGGAATAAATTCCCTGTATATTTTATTAGTATTCATGAGCAAATTCTCAAGATTCAATATTAACCATTAATGTTTGCCACTGAGAAGCATTAAGCTCCAGAAATGAACACTGCTGACTAAGATCACAGAATGGTTTGGCTTGGAAGGGACCTAAAAGCCCATCTAGTTCTAAGCCCCCTGACGTATGCAGGGCTGCCACCCAGCAGCTCAGGCTGCCCAGGGACTTGGCCTTGAACGTCTCCAGGGATGGGGCACCCACAGCTTCTATGGACAGCTGTGCCAGTACCTCACCACTCTCTGAACAAAAAATTTTTACTTCCTCAGAAAGGAAACAGTGGTTTGGGACTCCCAGGAAGTGTGCCCCTGGCTGAAGCACTATGGCATTCCCTGGAGCAGATACATTTCTTCACTGAAGATGATGTGACAGAGAAGCAAGGTAAGTCACAGGTCTCGCATGCATCAAGATAATGCTCTGTTCTCGATTCCAGTAGTGGCCCTGACAGTGGCCAGCTGTAAAAGCATTTGAAATAATGCAACCAACCAACCAAAAAAAAAAGAAAAAAGAAAAAAAATCCCAACTGTACTGAAATAGCTGAAAATGGAACATGTCTCTGAACAAGCTACCTCAGTGCGAGACAACTGAACAGGAAAATCTGACCTCCTTTTCTCTGGAATTTATTATATTCTTCCAAAATCATTTCTCTGAACAACAGCAGGCTTTAGCAGGTAGCTCAGCTTTGGCACACAGGCAAACCCTTAGAGAAAAAGAATTCATCTTGTTCAGATTACAAGATGACCACAAACTTGAATTTGACTCGTTATTTGCCTTCTTACTCCACTCTTCCTTTCTCCTTTCCATTACTTGAGACACTTACTCTCTTCAAGAAGATAGAAGACAGACACAAGACTATTTCACTTATTTTCACCAGTGCTAAACGTGTTTAAGAAATCTTGGTTAATCTACTCAGTAAATGTACAGTTAACAGCAATCTTTTTGATGGCCGAAAGTGATACAAGGACTACTGAAAAAGCCCTCAGATAGATCATCTAAATATATTATCCTATCCGTAGATAGAAAAATAATGTACAACTTCAGGGACAGCACTTTCCAACTCTTTGTTTTAGTTTTGCCTTGTTTTACAGAATTGCTGACCCAAAAATGCTGTGTACCAATAGCACTGTGAAATCAGCAAACAGAAAATTTGATTCAGTTTTGTCATTTTGAAGTTGTTTTAAGCTTTAAAAGTATCGGTTTTTTTTTTGTTTGTTTGTTTGTTTGTTTTTTGGGGGGAGGCAATCAACTCAGTTGATAGCAATAGATATAGAAAAAATATATAATCCAGCTGGTACAGGAAGGTCTGTGCAGTTGAATTGAAGGGTTAGACAGTCTTTCCTCTGGAACAGAGCAATTCGCTCTGAAGTGGCAAGGAAGATCAAAATACAAAGGTGAGGACACTCAGATTGGGGTCTCTCCATTGTATGATTTGGTTGAGTTCCCTATCCTCTCATGAAAATGGAGGGGGGGGCAGAACTCTCAAAAACACATCTGGTTTTCTCCCACTGAAATTAAAGCTAGATACCACTTCAAAGCTTCTCTCATGCCCTTTCTCTGTATACTTTATTTATACGGTCCTAAAGTTTAAGACCTTCTCATTTAGTCATTCTCAATGTGACCATCAAAGCAAAGGCTGAGTTTTACTTCACTGAAAGAATACAAACAAAACCATAAACCACAACATAACTTCCAACAAACCTCTTCATCTTTAATTCAGAAAGACACTTCCTTTTGATAAAACTGAAGAACACATTTCAGAAGATTGGCATACCAGATAGCTGCCTCCTAACATGTTTTCTAAGCCTTAGGTAAGATTTTCAGTCTGATGATCTAATCCATAGGCAATCTCTTTATATCACAAATTTACTCAGAGTACACAGAGATATCTCATAAGAGAAGCAAATGTATACATTTTTCATGTTTCATAACACAATACTTTAAAGCTATAAATGAAGCAAAAAATCACAAAAGCAATGAAGTTCTCCTCTCTAAATTAATGTTAATTTTTTTCACTGACATTTGAAGGTTAGATTAAACTGGAAACATAGATAGGATGAGTCTAGTCCAGTTTTATTCAACTTATGTGAAGCATTTCACTATTAAATTATAGAAAAATAGTAACCAAAAAAAAAAATCACATCAGCAATTTTTATGTTGTGTGCTTGCTATCTAAGATAAGAATGCCTCATTTCTAACTGAAATAAATGCAGTAACTTACAATTATCTAACAAGAAGTTGTCTGGATTTGGAAAAAAAATTTAAGTAAATGCAGTCCCTACACAAATGTTAGCAGGAATGTGGTCTGCGGTTGCACAAACTCTTATTTTACTAAATCTGTAATGCCACATTGTACAGTAAACAAGTAAACAGCACAAGCTTTTTTTCTTTTTTTTTTTTTTTCTTTTTTCTTTTTTGGTCAATACTGTCATAGCCTATAATTATAATGCTTTTTTCAATTAAGTTTTTTAAACAACTCTGGCAACCACATAGATTGAACCATAGGCTTCACTGGAAGACATACGAGTACAGTAATTTAACATCGGGGACACCGTATAAAAGGGAGTGTAAAGAGACAGGAAGTTTCGAAGTGAGCGAAGTGCTGACATGCATCACATACACTGTGACTGTAAAAGTGAAGTATTTAGAATACTCTGGTGCACACACATTTGGGAAGGTGCATACAAAACTCTACTGACCTTCTTGGCAAACAACACAACACCTATTCTGCAGTTGCTGCTGCCACCAATTTCTTGATCTGCTATGAGTTTTGCCTTTTCAGGCAAAAGCTCTTTTCTCTCTGGATTTTCCCTTTAAGCCCTCTTTAGTATGAAGCAAAGATGTTACACTCACAGGAGTTTTGGTATCTTTGCTAGTGCTGTAATGAAAAAGCACCTGAACATCTCTATATGACTGACTGTACTCAGCTTTTCAATCATTACAGATATTTATGTCTCTAAATATTAAGCATTACTGCCCTGAAAGCGTAACCTTCTTTCAATTGGACCTTTGTAAAACCAGATTGATATTTCAGTGAAAATAAAGCCTTTTCTTGCCCAAGCTGATATAATTGTTTTTCCAAAACTTTGTAGGAGGGTCTCTTTCACGTGTAACATATTTGAGAATTTGCAAGATACTGAAATTCAATAATGGCCACAAAAGTGGAGCAATCTGTGAAACAACTTGCTGTGTGTCATCAGTGTACATAAGATTTTTACATTTTAAGCCCTGAGCACAGTGTAAAATATACTATCTTGGTAACAGCACTGCAGTCAAAGAAAATCCTCAACTGTGTATTATTATAAAATATAATGACTAAAACATTATTTGCTATTTGAGAGAGTTTGAGAAAAAAAAAAAAAAAAAGGCAGTTACAAGGCACAACTATCTGTAAGTCTCAGATTTGATATTTGAAATCTTAGTGCTCCTTAAAGGATAACTACTTGGGAAACTTCCAAGAACTAGTGTGACATAAGACCCTTGGAGTGAAAACCTACATGCTGTTTTCTAAATTCAAACAAGATTTGAATGGCATGGTTCAATAGGTGGCTTGTAGACGAGAAGTAGTACTGGATGTTCCCATCCTGTTGAGGACTGACCACATCCTACCAACATTCACTGACATTCTACCAACTAATGCTGCCCAAAAGCCCACTTGTCCCTTGCAACAAGGATGCTACAACCTCTCCTGAAGAGGCAGTGAAGGTAAAAGAAATAAAAGCTAACTTTTGGAGAGGGCAACAAAAAGCCACAGATAACAGCTGTCCTAATACAACAAGCTAGTTCTCTTTGCTGCTGAAGATAGACTAGTCGTATTAGACTGTATGAAGTCACCTAGTTTCATTAAGAAGAGTTGATTAGGAACTATTAATAGGTATTCACTTAAAGATACATACACGTTAAAGGTTTATGGAACTGGAAATGACCTGACCTGAACTTAAAAGAGATATACATAAGTAGGTTGTGTAACTGCATGATCACAACCATATCACAGCACCTGGAGCAATTCAGCGCACCAAGTACTGTCATTTGGAGACTGGAGAAAAGCCAGGATTCTCAGCCACCATCCACAAATCTACTCACAATTTTAAGTAACAATTCTTTGCAAAGGTTTTTATACAGCTATCAAGACATCAAATGTTTT
Source organism: Tragopan temminckii (assembly GCA_028571105.1). Taxonomy (NCBI): domain Eukaryota; kingdom Metazoa; phylum Chordata; class Aves; order Galliformes; family Phasianidae; genus Tragopan; species Tragopan temminckii. The sequence continues at coordinate 1,899 of JAOWBP010051406.1, read as the reverse complement.
CATCAAAGATCACTAGACAAGAGAATAATCTCTAATGCCTATCACTGAGCTCAGTTCTGCAAGCCTTGGCTTTCATGATTTATTATGTTGTAAGAAATACAAGTGAAATGCACTACTTTAGAAAGGTTGTTAGACAGAGAAGTATGAACTCAAAAATTGGCTTTGACTTATGATTCCATTTTATTTTATTATGAATTCCAGAGATATTTTGCAAGAGAAGCCTATTTTAATAATAGTTCATGCTTTATAATAATTAAGCACTGAAAAAAAATCCTCTTAAATATTACACGAGAAAAATTCATGCAAATTAAGCAGGTTTTATATAAGCAAACAATATCTCATCTATGCAAAAAACAATCTTGCTGTCAAAAGTATTTCCAACTGAAGTCTTACTTGGCTCTCATGCTTTCAAGAATTCAAGATGTTTCCAATGGATGTACACTGAAAAAAAGGTCAAAGTTGCCCCACAATGTCTTCACCTCTCAAGCACTGACAACGTTGACTATCCTGTCATTCTGTCCAGCCTCCTTCCCACTTTCAGTTCAAATGGGAGTTCACTGAAGTTCACAGATGCAGAATAAATATAGAAAACTCTGTGTTTCACTGAGAGATAGTTGTGCATTTACTAACAGAAGCAATAAATCTACTAACAAAACTGATAAATCCCACATTCATTGACTCACTCCTATTTTTTTCAATTTCAGTGTGTTTGGAGCACTCCCTGGACAGGTGACAATCCCTCCTCACAAAACCTAGTTATTTAGTAAATTGTTGTAATCTCCTCCTATTTATAGTTCTCTTGACTAACAATATTCCCCCCTTGATACATTATGCATCAGAATTCTTCTCATCTTAGTTTTCACTTTATTGTGGGGTTGTTTTGCTTATAGTAAGGAACAAAAGAGTACACTGTGAATTTATAGTTTATGATCTGCTGCTTGATTGCTGTTTTCAATATTTAGCACCTAAGCCCAACCTTCTTGCTCTCTTTCCCCTTCTTCTCCTTAGTTTTTTTCCAGCTGACCTCTTAACTATGCATGTAACTCCTTCCCCAGCTTTCCACTCTTTCCGTGCAACTATTCCATGCTTTCACTGTCATGTCTACTTCCTCTTTGCAGTTACTACTCTTGAATAAGAAGTTGCTGATTACTGAAATAACCCTATTTATTGGATTCTCATTCTCTCACAACTCTGATATCACTTTGCTTCCACTACTGGTCTCCTCAGCTGTTGATTATCTTCACTCAATCCTGCTTGCTTCGTAAAAGACACTACTTGCTTAGTATTTTTTATGCCTGCATCATATAACCCCAAATCCTGTTTAGTCTCAAACTACTTACAGAAGGATATCCTTTAAAAAGCACTGTTTGAAGTTACAGCAATATTCAATCATTCCATTAAACTCCTGCTGTACAACTACAAAGCTGCTTAATTTTATTGAGTTGTAAATGCAACATATACATACGTACATTTTTATTTCAGTAAATTAGTACTTCAGGATCAATGGCAGATTTCAAAAGAGGCTTGGTGAAATTGCTTTGCTTTTCCTTGCAAATCTAAGTAAGCACATCAGCAATCAAAATCTGATATGTGCTAGCAGTAGTACTTACCTCATTTCTCTTGAAAGTTCTCTCTTTTAGACAAGTTTATAGGGATTTATTCCCCTTACCTCATCTGCTATTATTAATGATTTATTTATTTTAAAGATTATGTGAATCCCAGTATCAATTTCCAATGAAGTAAATTCCATTTTTATTTTAGCCAACATGCTATGTAGGCATGTAACAACATAACACTGTTTTCAGCTACACCAATTCCATGATATCTTGATCATCTTCCCAATGCCTTACGAGTCGATATGCTTCCACAGTGAGATCTCCAGTAAACATCAATTTTTAT
>JAOWBP010051405.1:0-15655 GCA_028571105.1 Tragopan temminckii | reverse complement strand
TGTCCCTGGCAGTGTTCAAGAGGCATCTGGATGAGGAGCTCCAAGATATGGTTTAGTGCTTGTGGTAGCAATGGTAATGGGAGGATGGTTGGACTAGATGATCTTGCAGGTCGTTTCCAACCTTGCGATTCTATGATTCTAAGGAATTGCATGATCATTTCATTGCTGGCTCCTAATTGAAGTTTTTTTTTCTTTTTACAAGCACATGAGAATGAGCTTAGTAAGATCTGTACTATGCAGTGCAGTGGATTTAATCTCCATAAATCCTTTTCCATTCATCCAGGAACTTCTGAACATAAATCACCATCATATAAATCTTACCTTACAGTGTAACTTTTTATTAGGTTTATCAAGTGTTATGGCTATTTACGATTCCTTGGCTTTTGAAGTTACGTTTTTGTAGTAGCCTCTCCTAATTTGTCTTCTGAGTTCCTTATAGCAATTTATGTTTGAAGTCTGAAGGTAATGGCCTGAAGTTAATTTTATCTGTCTTTGTAAGAAGAATAGGTTTTCACTATTACTCTGCCTTTCCGTGCTCACACAAAAGGTTATTGCATGTATTCCAAAATGTGGGCTTGGGTGGCAAGCAGCTCGAGTTCCCCAGTCCTGGGAAGTGGTGTTGCAGCTTGCCCTAATTCTGACCTGCTGGGACTGTCCTGTGCTAGCGGGTGGCTATCAACACAGACATCAGTTGTGGTGGGGATTTGGTCTCACTCCAGGTCTCTTAAGTGCTGCAGTCTTAATTCATGGAAGTCACTGATCATGCCTTTCATTTTGGCTTGGACTGGTTTCAACTGGAAACACAAAGTCACCTTCATTTTCTCAGTGCCCTCAAGTGTTTGCCTATTGCAGGTATGGTCAGCAAGTGAAATCCTGGTACAAGCTACAGTACCTACTCAAGCTTCCTAACTTGAGTAGGAACTGCAAATTTACACCAAGCTGGTCATCCCAGCAGGGTGACACTCTGGCTCACTCACTGTGACAGAAGTGGAAGTTCACTGCTGAATCTTAACCTTTTGTGGAAACAGTTCTTTAATATAGCCTTTAGCATGGTCTTTGCATATTGCTCATACGTAGCTCCAAACACAGGCACCCAGCGAAGCTGTGGGTTCAGCAGAGTTCCAGTGAGGTCGTGGTGTGCTCTGAACACCAGTGCCAAAGAAATTCCTGAGATACACCCATCACAGATACTGCTGCCCCTATGTGTGTCCTTCTCAGTGTAAACAGGATCTTGTTTGATACAGTTTGGTTTGGACTTGGCTTAACACAAGGAGGGAATAAAGGAGGTCAGCTAAATAAAACACGTTTATATAACACTCTGAGCAGAAAATCTGATGTGTCTTGTAGGGTTAAGTGAAGTAAACTAAGGCAACAGCAACTTGTCCTGAACTGGAGAGAATGTGTGAGTGATGGCATAGAAGGCACTGTTACTTACATCCATGTTGAGGTGGGAGAAAAGGCGAGGGAAAATACCACCACAGACCAAACTCACGCACCTTCAGCTGAGATAATAATTGAATTCACAAGATGGATTCTGAAATGTTGTTAAGCATCCCAAAAAATTCAGTGGATATGTATCAGATGCTAATCAGTAGTGACTGTAGACTGTAGTGTACATTCGTATGTATATAATATGCAATATATATGCCAGCTGTGACTGAGATATTTTTTTGAACTGTAAACCTCCAGGAATTGGGAACTCTGAGTCCTGAATTTCCTGAAGCAATCTCTGCCCTTTGGATCCCTTCCTATCTGAGCAGTGCTTTAACAGTTGTGCTTGTCTTGGATAGAAAAACGTAGAGCAAGTATGGACTTATATTTTGTTCATGGTATGTCTCTGAGATAGGACTGCCAGCTATGACAAAAGGAGATCTAAGGTTAGTATTTGAGGAGACAGATCCTTGCTAAAAACCAAACCTTCCTTTAACAAAGAACAACTAAACCATTGTTGGGGGTAATGAGAAGGCAGGAATTTTAAGGTCTGTACTAAGTGTCGCAGTAGAGGTTTTGAGGAACAATTAAATGGCATGTCCAAATGAATTAAACCCTTTCAGTATAGTAGTTTCTCTGTGTTTTTTTTTCTGGCTTTTTTTTTTCCCTGAAGAACCTTGGGTAAATGCAGGGGGCAGTCTGGAGAGGATGGGAAGCTATTTCAGAACAGACTGAGAAACTGTCCAGACCTGTAAGATGATGCGTTTCCACAAAGGGAGATTCTTTTCAGCCTGTTGATGAAAAATCTTGTGGGTTTCCCACCAGTAGAAGCCACTTAATTACATTTTGTGTATGCTCTTAGAGTACCTGTTTGGTGAGAACCTGACAAACGGTCTTCTGAAAGTAAATCAATTCTGTTTTCTTGGGCTTTCTTGAATATACATGATGTCCGGAGCCTGAAAAGCACAGCAGTGGCACAAGAGGAAGCAAACAGTGGGGCGCCAGTTAGGCTCTGTAGTTCTGTGAAAGACTTTGTAGCCTCATGTAAAGAAAAAGAAGAATGTGCCATTGGCGGTAGTGAGTAAATGGAACCTTCTTGTCTTCTTTGCTCTTGTCTCCTTATAAATAAACCATTGTTGTCCATCCTTGGCATTTGCAGTTCATTGTGATAAATTGGTGTTGATGTGTCTGACATTTCAACCGAGTTGTTTAATGGTGCCTTTCTGAAAAGGCAGGCCTTGCTATAGCTCGAGTTGGTCCAGACTATATCCAGGCTAAGCGCTCACTCTTATGTATGGTGCTAACCCTTTTCTTTCTGGGAGGGTGAAGAGGAAAGGAGAAAGTAAATATTTTGGTCACGTAAGCCCAGAAGGTCTGGTGTTTGTGTAAGCAGTGTGCAGGAACAGAAATGTAAGTCTGGTTTGCAGCTGCTAAAAGCCCATTTCATAGCACAAACACCGACGTTGAGTCCATTTGCGCTGCTGCAGTGTCTCTGGTTGAAAATAACAACCTTGCTGAAATAATGCCAAGGTTTTCATCAGAGTTGTGCTTTGAGTTTTATGCAGAATCCTCTATCTGTTACCTGCTAGTGCTTACAGACTGTTGGCTTCCATGCAATGATGCTTAGGTGCAGAAACCATTGAAATGCAGGGATTTGATGAACTGTGAGCAAAAGCAACTTCTTTTACTACATTCCTTCAAGTTCAAGCTTTGATTTACACTTTTAAAATACCTGTAATTACTCTGTCAGTGAGATGAATAAAATAGAAATTGTTTTCCGTAAATAGGAGTCCTCTGTCCACACTTTTCCAAACCTTTCAGCTTGCCAAAAATATTATATATTGGTTGCCCACAGCTTCTAGAAACTGCTTTTGAAGTGCTCCAAGGTGCTGAGAAGATGGGGAAATCCTGTGGCTAAATGGTCCTGCTTTTAAGAGGGGGATTGATGCTTTGAGGCTGCAAGAGAGCCCTCCAACGCCTTCTTGTGCAAGTGGAGAGAAGGTGTAATGTTCATCCTCTCTTGCTCAGTACTTGGAAAGCAGACAGACTTTGCATTAATTTCTTTACCAGGGTGGCTTGCTGTGAGAGATATTTTTAGTTCTAATCCAGAATTTAAGATTTCCTTTAGAATTTAAGTTCCTTCCTTTTCAGTAGACTTGCAGCCGTATATAGCATTATAATTGTTAACACCTATGGAAAAACTATTCAAAAATCATGTTTTGAACAGAAGAGTTGATCTGTTTAATAAACAAATCCTGCCAAACTGAATAAGGATTGGTTAGTTCATTTTATTTGCATGCTGCTGTACGGTTGTATTCCTAAAGCAGGGTGGCTGAGTCAGGCACACACTGAGGGGCAGGCTGTTTTTGCATGTGAAAATACTGTGATCTCTCTTAGGGAGCAGGTAAGGGGAAAATTCTTTATGGAAAGAGTGGTGAGGTACTGGAACAGGCTGCCCGGAGAGGTTGTGGATGCCCCGTCCCTGGAGGTGTTCAGGGCCAGATTGGATGGGGCCCTGGGCAGCCTGATCTAGTATTAACTAGCCTAGAATTAAATGGGGAGGTTGGTGGCCCTGCATGTGGCAGGGGGGTTGGAGATTCATGATCCTTGTGGTCCCTTCAAACCCTGGCCATTCTGTGATTCTGTAAGCAGGCAGACCTCAGAACTGTGGACTTCACATTTCATTACAGGTCTCACGATTGAGCCATACGAAATGAAAGTAACTTTAAAAGTGCAAGCAGTGTTAGCAATGTCTAGAAGTATGTTAAACTTGTTTTTTTTTTTTTTTTTTTTTTGTTTATTCTTCTAGCCAAACAAGTATGCCCAGCTGAAAAAATTAGCTGTGGAGACTTAAGCAACAAATGTATCCCGTCGTCCTGGAGATGTGATGGGCAGAAGGACTGTGAAAGCGGTATTGATGAGGCTGGTTGTGCTCCTGGTGAGTTAGAAAAATACTTTAATACACATGCAACGTCTTCCCATAGGACTATAAAAGTTTTAGAGTGACTATTACAAATTGCAAGTAAAGGGATGACTTTTCTGCCAACAAAATTCACTCAGTCTACATTTGCAATGCTAATTAAAAAAAAAAAAAGTAGTGGATCTTAAAAAAAGACATGAACGAGGGATTCTACAGTTGGAGATGGCTGGAGAATATAAAGGGAACCCTATGGAGAACTATGCTGTATGTCTTCTAAGCTGTAGCAGAATATAGTTAGTTAGTTGGTCATGATTATGAGGGCTTAATACCCAGGCGATGTGGTAAGGACTTAAACAGCAAACCTTCTTCTCTTATAGCTTAGCAGCTTAGTGCCACCTTCTTCCTCCTGCAGAGCATAGCCCTGTAGGCTATGTTAGCTTCTGCTGGGATCTAATAGATAGGTCTGGACTTTTCTTTGTAAATGGCCTGTTGATTTTACTGGACAGAGAGAGAATGATATACAATTTACTGTAACAGTTTTAAATTCAGTCCCTCAACGGCCATTGCCTTTCATTAGGCCTTTTTCTCCTGAATGAAAGAGCTCTTTAACAGTGTATTCCCTCTGTGAAAACTCCTACACTGTGTAATCAAGTCATTTCTCAAACTGTCTTTTTGATAGACTAAACATATTTAGTTCTGTGTGCTTCTTGTTGTCAAGTATTTTTCTTCTGAATGAATGCTTGACTCATTTTTGTGGATCCCTTTGATATCTCAGCTCATTTTCCAACTTTGTTTTTATACAGACCACCAGAACTTTGGGAATATCGGTCTATCCATTACTGTGCAGAAGTAAAATCTCATTCCTATCACTGTTCTCTTACCAGTTACGTATTGTTATTACTTGTCATTATTTACTTCCTTGTATAAATAGTCCAGGCTATTAAGAAATTATCTCTTGCTCTGTTTGACTGCCATCACCCTATAGTTATTCACTCCTGTCACTGTTCCTGTCACTTTGTGTGATTCAGATTACTGGTGAGAGGCTTGAATGAGTACATACAAACACATGTTGATGTTTCTTCATCTGAAAACTGAATTTTGAGCTGTGATGTCTGACCAGTTCATAATCCACATTGTTTTTCTATTTAAGTTGTATGACAAAGTAGGAAGCTTCAACATAAACCACATAAATTCAATGCAATACAGATTAGACATAAAGTTTTCCAAAGCATCTCTGTTCTGTTTTGCACATGACTCTGTAGTCCAGGGGTAACGGATACAGGTTGCTGTGTACGTGATGAGTTCTCTGCTTGTTCTGACCACACGCAGCATAGCTCCACTTGGGTTGACTTGCAAGGAAAAGGCATAGGCTGCCTCACGTTGGCTCCTAATTCTTGTGAAATTAAGTGCCTGTGCATGGACCATTCCTAATTCATTAATTATGATGTGATAAATTGGTAATGTGCCCTAATCCTTTGTCCTTTAAGGTAATTATGTTTTGGCAGTATTCAAAATTAGTGATCTGTGTGAAACCCTTAGTGTTCTCTCTGTAGCATGTGCTTTTTTGTTGTTGAATTGCTTTAGAGACAAGCTCAGAAGAGAAACATAACTGCAAGCAAAGTAAGATTTTTTTTCCCTCAGTAGGAGTTAATGAAGTTATAACAATTTTACACTGGTGGATACCTCTAGTAATTTAATGCCGCTGCTCACGCCAGTAGGAGTTGTTGCATGGAGTCTATTATTTATTTAAAAAAAAATCTTCATTTGAAACTGCTTGCTTTGAAGTTCTTCTTTTCAAGGCTCTGAGGTGGCCCCCAAAATGAATTTAAATATGTTCTAGATGCCACATAATTTCAGCATAATTATGCTATTAACAGATTTAGAAAAAGCTGAGTGTTTGCCTTCTGGATGTTTCGGCATCTCTAGCCTTGCTCATCTTTCACAGTTGTGGTGCATGTGTAGGATTGTAAAATGGAAATTTAATCCGAGGACAAACTACAGTATTCTCATGGTTGTTGGATAACTCACATGAGGTGAATTTGACTTTCACTTAGTTCCTTATCGTTGACTGTCATCCCCATGTAGGCTGCCAGCTCAGTGGGTGCAAGGTGGCAATCACTGCTGAGTCTGAATACGGCTATTCTCTGGCCAGGGGATGGGGCAGGAAGGCAATGATGGGCAGTCTTTGAGCTTCCTGGGTGGGTGCAGGCATCAGAGGCTTTCAATCCTAATATCTGGTGACTCAGCCCCTTTCAGAGGCATTAGATTTAGTCTGAGAAGGAAACAGGTGGCACTTCTGAATGGCTGTGCTAGGTGCATTTTCAGTGAGAATGCTTGTCAAATTAAGGTGTTTTTTTTTTTTTTTGTCACGGATGAGAACAGACATGTTAGTTGTTTAAACTCTGAGAGCTTGTAGAGGATTGATTTCTATCCTCCCTTTTGTCCAAATCTGATAAAACCTCACTAAGCCTATCTGATATTCTGTTAACATTCCCTTTCCTTTTCTATTCAGAATCCTTCTATATCCGTTTTCTCTTATCTCAGTAGCACACATCATCCTGATTCAGAAAAAGGAAAATGGCTGATCCTAGGTTCAGACCTCTTTTTCTTTTTTCTTTTTACCTCTGCACTCGCTTTTTTATTCTCATTTTCGATGAGGTTTCATTGCTGGCTGTCACTTGCCAACCCTGTGGAGCAGAGCACCATGTTGTAGATAATGCTGCACCTCTCACAGAGTTGACAGAGCAGTCCTTAAACAACGCATTTTTCTAGATAAATGTTTAGAAGGGAGTTTATTTGTGGTTACACTAATTGCTATGTTGAGAGCTTGCATGTGCAATAAACAAATGGAAGATGACTTGAAGATAATGCTAGTGAAGGCACCCAGATGAAAAACCCTAAGCTCTTCCTAAATCAATGTCAATAAAGCCATTGCTTTGAGCTAATGTGAGACTCCAGGCATGTTTTAACTGCGGACGCTCCAATTTCTTTACAGCAGTAACTGTCTCTTGGTATTATAATCCTTTAAAGAATTTTTGCTAAATATGGAGGTTTTGAACGTTTTTCTAATTCATAAATCTAGCAATGTTATATTGCTTTGCAAAGGTAGGAGCAGGGACTGGTTGTGATGAGACTGTGCAAGCACCTATTCCTGTGTCAGAATGTTCACAGTCTGAGCTAAGGGAGGGTGGAGGAGTTCATGCGAGAGGAAAACAAGGGTTATGGTAGTAGCATCATTCAAAAACTCAATCAAGAGTACTCAGGTTCTTCTTTCTATGTCTGCCTCTAGTATCCTGCAACTTGCTTTTCTGATACTGCTCTGGGTTGGGTAATTCTTGATGGATTTTTCTTTTGTGAATTTGTTGATCAGAAATTTTGGGGAAGTAGTGAATAAGAAAATGAGATTTTCTGTTTGGGTTGGGTTCTCCTTTAATGCTTTGTGTTGGGCACATCTTTGGTGGATTATCTTGCAGACCGCTGTCCTCCTTTTCTTTGCTGTCACTGTTGAAGACCAGCTTTTACTACTGGCACCCTACATGGTTTGAAATAGATTTGTCACAGCAGTGCTCAGGATATCTTTCCTTCAAGAAGTGAGAGCATCTGTAGCCTTGTATGGTGTCCTTGTGTAGCCTTCATTGGACAACAGGTTCATCAGCATAGTTAGCAAACTCTGAACTTATATGAGCACAGGTACATTGAAAAAAAATGCATCATCCCAAACTATTGGATAAGTCATGTACTTCTTCCAGCTCCTCATCTCCCACCACAGAATCCAGCCTTGTTAAAAGCTAGCCTTGAGAGTAAGGAAATGAGTATGAAACAAGGGTCCAGTTTGCCATGTCTGGAGGGAGAAACAGCAACGTGATAGATGAAATCCATGAAAATAAAAAATTCTGCAGAGATGACAGAGAGAGCTTTAGCTGACCTGCTATACCTGGTCTGTACTGTTAGTAGGCAATGGTGTTTTCAGAAGGAATCCAGACACTGACCCCATTGTCAAATGGATGGTAAGGAAATGGTTTGTTTGGTTGTTTTTTTTGTGTTCAGTTTTTTGTTGTTCATCCACAAATAAGAATTAAAAATTGTTAGGTTTTCATACCGTGGAAAAACTTCCACTGAGGAAGTGGTAGAAGCTGTAAATTATTTAACCTGCTTTGCATAAAGCAACAGTGACTAGGCATCCAGATTTGTGTCTGCACAGGTTGTAATTGCACCAGGGATTAATTGTGGGTATTAATCCTTGCATGTAGGTAGGTGAGTGCCCATCTGCCTGAGTCATTTACTTCCAGCAGTTTGAGCAGTAGGCTTTAAGTCTGCTGCTGACTTTCAGTGCACAAACAATTTTTGAAAATGCAAATATCTGCTTTTTTGAAAGTAAAGTACATGAAAAGGAACTTACGTTTTGGTTCTTTGGAGCGAAAATGATCTGTGTCTTTAAAATAAGTCCTAAGTCTGGTTTGCTTCTCTAAAACAGGTAGCAAGAGTTAAGAATGCAGGAGCAGTTTTGAATTTGCTAGCCTGATTTCTGTGGTCGAGGTTTTCTGCTCCAGAATCATTTGGATAAGCTTAGGAACACGTTCACTGGGACTAAAAAGAGAAATTAAATGTGAGAGTCCACATGTAGAGAGAGCATCACAACTCTGGATCATTCTGGTTAATAACTACTACAGAACTTGTTAAATCTCTGCTAAGAGAGACGTTGTCTAGTGTTTTGTCACCTGCCTAGGAATGCAGGGAGCATTTCAGCATAGCTTTAGAAAAGAAGTACTGCCATCCTCTCACAGCTGTGATGGATGTTGCATCCCTTTAATGGACGTGTCTGATGTGTGGGGTGGTCAGCAGTGAGAGCCATGTGCAGGCCCATCTCTTCTCAGCCTGTTACTGGTTCTCACCTGGACCAGTGTTTGCGCCCCATATGAAAATTGTGTCTCGCAAGTAAGGAACTGAGTATAGTTTCCCTTCTTTTGTAGCAGATACAGCGTAATGATATATTGATGCACTAATAAACTATTTTCCCATACAGTGATTTATTCTGTTTAAGTATAGCACAGAGATAGAGCAATGCATGGGCACTTATGCAGGTAAGAATAGTGATCTCACAGTGATCTCCTAGCATTGTCCCAGAGAGCCAGGAATTCCTGCAAGAATGTCTCCTGGCAGATACAGCCTTGTTATTGAGGTTATCTTCTCCTGTAAGAGAAAGGAGCTGTATTTGTGTTACACGAGACAGCAAAATCTTAAATATGTTCTTTTGCATTTTTTGCCTTTTTCTCCTTTCTGTGTGTTTTACCTTTGCTCTCCTCAGACACAAAGCTTTATGTTCCCAAAAGAGCGTATCTGCAGACATGCACGGCATTTTATGAAATCTGTAAATTCTCTGTTTGGAGGGTACTAAGTTGTTTGCCCTTGGATGATGTTCTTTTTAACCTGAGCATGTTTCAGTGACTCACAGGTCCCACGTCTGTACATCTAATAGCTGTGTACTTGTATCTCTCGCCTGTTTTTGCTGTGTGCCTTGTGAAATGAGCTTGCTAATTCCCATAGGATGCTGATCCCAGCTCTCTACAGCTTTATGTAAACACACCTTTAATTTACTAAGCTTTAAGTAAGTTAGGAATCTTTATATGTGTGTGCATCTCTTCCCAATGCAGTATTTGAATATGCTGCTCTTTTAAAGGAGTAAGGAAAAGGAGCAGAGCTGAGTTCAGTGGCAGCAACAGAGACTGAGTTCTCTTGTAATTTTCATATGCTAGTCCCCATTCCTATGAACTTTTTAATACTTCTTCCTCAGATTTCCTACTCAGTGAAAGACTGATATTTTTTTTCACTTGTCTGATAGTCCGTAGAGAGACTTTTGAACTCTGATCTTTCAGCTTTTAGTTGTCTACTATGTATCTCAGAATTAGTTCTGGATTTTTAGTCCCAAGGGACGATGTGCTCAATAAAAACTGAGCAGACTAGGTAATACTTTTTAAATTAATGGGGGAAGCAACAGTAAGCACAGTCCTGCCTGCTGTAAGCCCCGTGTCCTTGCTCACAGCTCCAGGTTCCCATGGTGTCCATAATTTCTAAGATCCTCAGGCAGAGCTCCAGGCACATGTGTGACTCTCAGTACAAAGCAGTGAGTGGTCCTTTTCTTGGAGGATCTGACTGCAGAAAAAATCAGTCAGCTCTTTCCAATGCCCTGCTCAGCAGCCCTGACATCACTTGAGAGCCATTGGCAGAAAGCAGAACCAAGCTGGTCTGATTCCTCTAGCAAATCCACCTGGTGATGAGCCAGTTGGAGGGAGGAAATAACAAAGCTGATTTAAAGCCATCTTTCTCTGCATTGTTCCTGCCCCTACACTCACATGAATTAGAAAATCTCACCTTTTTGTTGACAGTGAAATTGTTTCATCATGTAGTGATGAGGATCATTGTGTCATCTTGTCACTTCCTCCTGGATGCAGTAAAGGTGCCTGTGTTTTGCATCTCAGAGTCACTTCCAGTGCCATCTATGGGCATTTGACCATACCAGTTCTGCTCGTGCCAGCTCTCTGCAGATCCTGCTGAGAGCTTCTTCCTTTGGCAGTGATACAGCACTGACTTGGTCTTCCTTTGCAGCCTGATTAATACACGCTTTCCTCAAAATTAGGAATTCTGTTTGTTGTCTTCATTAACAGGCTAGGTGCAGAGTAATGTCACGTTCCTCAGTGAGTTCAGAGGGAAATCAAACGCAGAGGATCAGGTTTTGCCATACAATCTCCCTGAGAAACTGAATTTTAATGGTGTTAAAGTTCATGCTGTTGCATTTGTGCTTATCGAAAGAATATTTATCTAATATTTATGATTATTTCAGCATGTGGTGAAAGGAAATACGGCTAGCCTAAAATTACTGTCATTTGTGTAGCAGGTAGATGTAACTTGCATACGTTTGACATGGTGGGGAATTCAGCAATCATTTCTGAGAATAGGAAGGAAATTATTATAGATATAACAAATGAAAGTCCATCATAAATAAGATAAGGTAGCGCAGCAGTGATATCTTCTGGGCTTTACATGATGTTTAATTACTGGACAGCTGGAGGGATTAATGCTTATGCATTATGCCCTGGCTCTCAGAAATTAAACATGTACAGCTGCCACTTTATCACTGCTTAAAGTATTAGAGCTCCTTCAAAAGCAGTAGTAATTGGAGAAAAATCCCCAGCTACATAGGAAAAATCTCATCCCATAATCATATTTATCCTTAGTTCCTTCAAAACAAAATAGCAAGAAAAATGAGCTTGGCAGTTACCTTTAATTGCATTCCTACAGAAACATGAAGGTAGTCTCATTGTTAATGCATTGGATGCTTGCTGTAATTAAATGGAAAATATTGCATCAGCTTGAGGTTAGGGGGAAGGCAGTCATTGCAGATGTCAGGAGTTAAACCCAGAAGCCACGGCCTGTGCTCTGCCAAGGCTCTGTCTGCAGAAGGGTTTCTTTTCCCCAGTGCTGTCTGTTAAGTTCAGGTATAAGGAATAACACAGTCTGCAGATGAGTTTCCTAGTACGGAGCAGTGCCTTCTCACCTCAGCAGGTGCTGTGGTGCAGCTCTGCAGGCTGCCTGTGCACATCTGCAGAGTGCTGATCCCTCAGTTTCAGCTGAACTGTCTGTACCAGTATGTTCCTTCAATACATGCAGGAATGGAGCACGATCTAAAAAGAAGGCAATTCCAAATGTGGTACTCCTACAATGTTTTCCTGGCAGGGTGCACCAGGAAAAAAGAGTGGATGCAAAGAGAACGCACTGCAAGTGCTCTCACACACCCGTTCCTGCAGACCCTAAGTGATAATTTTTTACAGGGTTGTGGAAGAGTGGTATGAAATAACTATTTTAATTTAAACCTCGTTGGTTTATTGGAACCAAAGCATAGTGTTACAGGACTGCATACACAAAAAAGAGTCTTTCCCATCTTGTATGTCACACTATCAAAGGAGCAGAGTTTGACTTGATGTTTGTCTTCTGGGCAGTCTGTCTGTCAACATTTAGAGCTCTTGGAGTTGAAATAGCCAAGAAATTGCATTTTATTGCCAAATACGCTTGTATTTCATGTCCCTGAAGTGCTTTTTTCATAAGAACGGAGCAATAGTTCTGAGTTTATCCATCTGAAAGGGAAGAATCTGTTTAGTTTTGTTAAGGGCACTGACAGTTAAAGGAGATTTCCAACGATCGTGTTATGGTGGCAGGTCTGTGGGTAGAAGTTCCATCCTTCAGTGGACGTGGGTACGTATGCATTACACTAATTAAACAGAGCTTAACAGTTGCTCTTCCTGAGCATATGATTTTAATCATATGAATCAGAATGAGCTAGCTTGAACTCAGTGCAGTCCTACGCAGGAGAGGGTCGTGTCGTGTTTGATGGAGGGGGGAACTGTTTTGTGAGTCATGTTAACAGATGAAACAGCATCTAAAAATTATCTTTGTGGCTGAAATGCTGTATTCAAATAGGAAGGTAAAGTGGTTGGATTAATTTTACTTATGTTTTGCAGATAAATTTTATTTCTTTGATCAAATATGACTTGGGAAGGTTTAGCTCTCAATGAAGTATACGTATCTATGCTTCTTTTCTCCAGAAACTTAAGAATAAATGTTAATGCTGTACAATTAGTTTGTCTTCTCAGCCCAAATTCAACAAAGTGCTGCCCTCCATTTCAAAGCAGTAGAAGTGGAAGGGTGAAACCTGATGTACTGAGGCTTCTTTCTAGGACTATTAAAGTCAGTGCAGATGCCAGATGACTCTTACACTTTTAATTGTTCTGAGTGTCACTCAGAGCTTTAATATTCCATTTGAGTGGAAAATCTATGGCATTTTTTTCCAAATATGATTGCCTTCTTTTTTTTTTTCTTTTTTATACAATTATGGGCACATAATTTGGGTACATTGTTTACCTTATATCATAGCTCTGCCGCTAATGTCACGTAAGTAAGGATAATTAGGGGTTGGCTGTTTCCTAAAGAGGCTGTCAGTCTCTCTCCTCCCCAAATCCACCTCGGTGGTCTTCATACACCTGGTGTCTGTGGTCTGTGCAGATATTCATAACCCTCAATCTGGCTGCGCTGAATCCTGCTGTTTGTCTTGCTGTATCCTCTGTGCTTCTTTAAAGTATTCGTCCCTTCCTATCGGTGCCTTGCAAACTCTTCTATTTCAAAAGTATCTTTATGATTGCCATTGTGTTGGATCCCTGGTCCTGGAGAATTGTGAGAGACAGCTGGGTGAGATGTTACAGAAGGGTTTGTGACAACTCCTTGCCTTGTGTGTCCTCCACTGTACTAAATACAGTGAAAATTTGAGTTTAACAGTGAAGCAGACTGCAGTAAGAAGAAATATCTCCTTTTACAGAAAATTCCCATCAAGCAAACTAAATTAGTGGAAATGAAGATTTAACAGGGCACTGTGACCTCACTGCTTGCAGTGGGAGCACTGCTTTGTCCCTCTTTACTCATTCAAGTTAAATCCCATGAGCTCTCAGTTGCTGCAGCCAAAGGGATTCCCAGGCTGAAGCCAGGCTCTGTGCCCTGCCTGCTCAGCCCAGCGGCTCAGGGGCATACCCAGAGGGTGACAGTGTGGCTCTGGTTTTGACAGATAGGCCTGCACACGGTAAAATCAGGCTGAGAAGATAGCCCACGTTTCTGTGCTAGCAGGTGAGCACAGAGTGAAAGTCTGCCCTGTGGATGGAAGGTGAAATCTATGGGAGCAGGCTAATCCTGCGAAAGTATCTGTGATCTGAACCCAGCAATGGCAAAATTAGCTCCTGATAGCACAGAAATGTCTGCATAGGCAGCCACCCCACAGACCATAGGGTCCTGCTGAATCCAGGAGGTCTGCGTGTGGAGTAATGCGGGTTTGATTTGTGTTGGCACAGGCTTGAGGCCGTGTTAAGTAATGCTCTGTGCTGGTTACTGGAAGCACTGACACCTTCCTCAGAAACAGGCAGCTGATGCTATCAGAGTAGCTGCCAGATTCCTGGATGTTATTAGGTGCTTCTGAGGGATTTGCCTGATTGGTGTCATTTGTAAAATTGCTGTTTTAATAAGTAAGTTATGTCTGTGGGAATAGCAGTGCTGATGTCCCATACAGGTTTCCAATTCTCAGAGTCAGGAAAAAAAAAAAAAACAAAACACTAAACACATGGCAGCATATATTTTTTTCCACTTAAATTTTGGCAAGTACAAAACATCTCCATTCAGATTCAGCTGATTGCATCTCAATCAGAATATAAAGGAGTAACGATAGGTCTTTATCCTCACAAGATCCCTGTGGGGTGTCTGTGATTTGAGCAAAGCTCTCAACCTTTGGTATTCTGACCATCTCTTTTTTTCCCTAAGCTGCTTTATTTTGCCCCTAAATCCTCTACACCAGACTCTTACTGGTGATGTCAGTTCTTACTGTGATGTCATTTAACCAGAAAACCTTCCTAGCACTTTCCCAGTATGGAGTGAAATTGAGGAGACCAAGTGAATGGGTTCTGCAGCCTTCCTGCACCCAAATGACATTGTAGATGGGGGAAGTTCAGAGCATGCAAATCTTTTTTACATAAGCTGCTTCTATTCATAAATTATGAGCTCATAATTAATTCTACTTTCAGAAAAGCACTTTGAATGAAGATATGATTGTCCAGAAATATATATTCTGCGACAGTAAATACATTTCTGAACCACTGGTTATGTGTCAGCTGGGGCTTTGGCATCTGTTTGCTCCCTTGTAATGATCCAATACTACGCAAATACCATCATGGTGAAGGGGAAAATAACTCCTTGGTGTTTGAGGGGAGCAGTGTGGCAAAGGCAGCGAGCGCATGCAAATCTTAATTTGCAGGAGTGCGTGAAATGGCTCCTTGGCTCCATTAGTGATTTGAACAATATCAGGAATTACTTATTCCTTCTGCAGTCTTCATCTATATGGGCTTTTCGGTATCAATCACCATAGCAACAACCACCGTTAGCAGTGAGACTGCAATTCAGCTGCATTATTCCCTCCATGGGAGGCCTGTCAGCTCTTCGAGCAATGCGCTTCAAGGTCGTCTTCATTTACAGCTGTCTGTCCCTGCCCTTCCTGGAGAGCGGCTTTCCGTGGGAAACCTGGCCTTCCAGGGATGAACCCGTGCTTTAGAGACTGACATTTGACCAGAGATCTGTATCAGATACTCAGGTACTCGGTAACTGCACCAATTTCAGCAGACAAAGCAAACAATATAGGTAACAAGGAAGCTTGAAAATAAATCCTAGTTCAGTCAGACTAACGCAATGACAGCGTTGGTAGCTGGGCTGGGAGTTCCAACT